>PVIU01006524.1:0-100815 GCA_004026605.1 Ondatra zibethicus
TATTAACTTTTTGAGAACCGAGTCTTTTTGAATGCACTCCTTCCTAGGCCAGGAGGGATGGGGGTGGGCCTTGGACTTCCAACAGGGCAGGGCACCATGCCCTCTTTCAAGGAAGAAGGGGGAGGGAGGAGGGGTGGGGGGTAGTGGGAGGGGACCGGGAGAAGGGGAAGAAAGGAAAAAAAATTTTTTTTATCTTTAAAAAAAAATGGTAAATAGCTTGGACTCAGCAGTCATAGATGCTGGCTGTGCCTTTTTCAGGCTTTCAATATGGCAGAGATAGTTCACTGCCTACTCTGGGACTGCTGAGTGTGAGACATCCTCACCACCTCAACTCTAGGCATAAAGCACATAAACCCTTTTTATCTGAGTAAAAGCTAAATCTGTGACACAATGCACTGCACAACCTGGAAATATCTCTGTGTATGGTGGCAGGAATCCTCCATGTTCTCCTGTCTCTGCATTTTTAGCAGACCTGATTCCACCACCTGCTGAGTCAGGGAGTAATGAGCCATGGACATGGTCTCAGCTACTTTCTCCCATGCCTGAGTGGGCACAAAAGCATCTGTACCCAAAGTAGGTGACAGGCATCAGCCTCAAACATTTCAGACCATGCTGGTGCAGCAATTTGTTGTTGTATGATGCTTTTTCATTATGGGCCACTTAGGCCCAAATTAATCACTCATAAACCATATTATTTACAATACTGTTTGGTCAATAGCTTAAACATTTTTTTGACTAACTCTTATATCTTACATTAACCCATTTCTATTATTTTATGCTTTATCATGAGGTTTGTGGCCTACCAGCAGGGTTCCAGTGTATCTGTCTCTGGTGGTCAGCTACATGGCATCTCCTGACTTGTTTTCTTTCTCCTAGCATTCAGTTTAGTTTAACTGCCTAGCTTTACTCTTTATAACCTTAGGCCAAAAGCAGCATCTTTATTAACCAATAACAATAAAACATATTCACAGCATGCAGAGGGGAATCCCACATCACTTCCTCTTTTCTTCCTAAATAAAAAGGAAGGGCTTAACTTACAAAGTGTTTTTTTTTTTTTTCCAAACCCAGCCATAGCCATAGTGGAGCTACTGTGCAGTGACTTGGCAATTTTTAAGGCTCAGGCATGATTCCCATTTACCTGCCTCTTTCCCTGTTGTGCAGCTACTTGTATAGCCTACAGTTTGTGTTCTCTGGTCATGATCTCTGAGCTCCTTGATCTGTGTACAGAATTTATTTAATTGCTCTAAATTTGTCTATCAAAGCATATTTGTCAGTATTTAACCTGACATCAATCATGAAATCAAAGTGGTGCAAATAGTCCCTGTTTGTTTTGACTCCCCACCATGTGACTGCAAACATGACACCTCCTGGTCAATAAAGATAATTACACCTACAACAATTTACTGAAATCTAATGGTGGTAAGTAAATTAATAAATTTGAAAATTATATCATTTCAGACAAAATTACCATTCAGGAATTTAATAACCTTTTTGTTTATACTGTGATTGGTATTCTGCAAGGCTTATGTGATTTTTTTATTATACATCCATTTATTTGATTTTGGGAATTAGTTTTGTTTTTCATATTATATCATTAAAAAATGGTTTGATAACAGAGCCACGAATGAGGCACTTTTAGACATAATACAGTCTTTACAGACTAATAATGAACAGTTAGTTGAGAAAATTAATACTATTGAAAAGATTAACATGAATTTGTCAGACAAAAATCCAATCAATGTTAACATTGATTAAAACATTGCCTGAAAGGATTTGTGCTTTGAATTTAATAATTGGAATCTGTAGAAAAGTGATGATAGGTTAACAGATAAGTTATCTCACCAGGAATGCAATATACATGCCATCAAAATTATGTCCAAGGATGAGATGTTATCTTTACAGGACAAATTTTATACCTTGGAATCACCAATGAGAGCATTAGAATGAAACACTGGACAGGAGATTCAGATGTCACAAAAGGCAGTGGTAAAGAGTTTTGAAAAGGTTGACTAAATTACTGAAAATGATGAGCAGCAAGAAAAGGTACAAGGACAGGATTTAGCCTTGTCAGTACACGCCATTGTCCAGGATGACTTACCCAGAGTTTTAGCTGCCTCTCCAGTAATATCCTCTGAGAAGCCATCTGGCACAAAATACCCTAAGGTAGTCAAAGGATTTACATGGCAACCTATAGGTAAGAGTGATCTAAAAGAAATTAAGCTAGCAAGAGTATCCTATGGCCTGCATTCACCATTTGTTAGGGAAATGGTGAAAACATGGGCTTAAAGCAATAAGGCTACTGGATACGACTGGCTTCAATTAATTTCAGCAGTCTTAGAAAATGCACCCCGCTGCTATGTAAATGTTATTGGTGAGAAGAGGCAAAATTTTTAGAACAACAGGGAAAAGCAAAAAGATTTGAGCCTTCCCAAGATCAAACTCTTGGCAAGAGCCATTACTCCAATCCTCAGGACCAATCTCCATGATGAACATACCTTGTCTCTATGTAGCACAACAGGTTTAAATGCTTGGAACAGGATTCAGGAACTAGGACAGAGAACTGAATCATATATATATATCAGGTTTAAACAGGGCCAGAGAGAACACTTTAGTGATGTTTTACAAAGATTAACTAAGGATGTACAAGTAGGAATAACAGACCCAGAAACTAGATGTGTACTTATTGAATAACTGGATTTTGAAAATGTATCTCAGAATGCAAAAAGATACTTGGGCCTTTAAAGCTTAGCTCAGAACCAATGGATGAATGGATTCTGAACAAAGAACATAATCATTTGACTATAATACTGAATCGTAGGAGAAGCAGTTTTCAAAGGAATGAGGAGACATAAAAATGCCAAATGTTTTAATTGTAGTAGAATAGGACACTTGAAAAAGGATTGTAGACAAAGAATTCCTAGGAATAATGTCTCCACTGGGAATGGCAAGAAGAGTCAGTCTAAGCCTTCTAGAATATGTAGGAAATATATTAAAGGCTGATATTGAAACAATAAATGTAGATCAATGAAAAACAGACACAGCAACTTGATGCCATTGGAATACTTGATATAAGTCAAATGTGGTCCAGTAATTCCCAGTCACTGTGGAGAACATAACTCACTAGGAAAATTTAAAAATCCATTGCCCACTGTAAAAAAATTATACTGTTCTGGATGATGGAATAGACATGGAGTAGGAAATCCAGTAGGAAATAGAAAACATAAATTTTTTGCAGACTTCAATAAATGATCAAAAAACAAAGCTAAGAGTGTGTATAAATAACACTGTAATGGATGAATTACAAGATATGGTTGTGGACGTGAGTATTATTACTCCAGAATCTTGGCATCCAAATTGGCCTCTTCAAGAGGCAGATGTTCAATTGGACATATATATTGTCCATTGGAAATTGGAACCATATATAATATGTAATCAATTTCCTAAATGTACAATTTACCATTACATGGATGACATTTTGTTATCTGATTCAAATGCAGATACTTTAGAAAGAATGTTTGAAGAAGTAAAGAAAGTTTTTCCTAGATGGAGATTACAAATTGCTCCTGGAAAAATACAGAGAGGAGATTCAGTCAATTACTTAGGTTATAAAATAGGTTTTCAGACAATTAGTATACAAACAGCATAAATTTGGAAAGACCAACAGTGCACTCTTAATGACTTTCAAAGATTATAAGGAGACAATTTCAGTCTATGACAGCTCTTGGTATAATGCCTGATCTAATAATTCATTTAAACAAAACCTTTGATGATAGTAAATACTTTAATAATTCCAGGGAATTAACAGCTGAAGCTGAGAAAGAGTTAACTGAAGCTGAAGAAAACTTACAGTAGGTACATGTGGATCAAGTGAATCCAAATGTTAATTACATTCTAGTCACATTACTTTCCAGAATTTTCCCTACAGGAATTTTAATTAAGAGAGGAGATATTATCTTACAATAGATCTTTTTTTTTACCACATAAACCAAGTAAAAAATTAAAAACTCATGTACAAAAGGTCTTTAAATTAACTATGAATGGAAAATTGAGACTTCCTCAACTATCAGGTACAGACCAAGCATAGATTATAGTGCATTTTATTACTGATATAATTAAAAAAAATGGGAAGACAATGAACCATGGTAATGAGCTTGTGCTATTTTTTTTAGGAGTGATTAATAGCAATTATCCCAAAAGTGATAGAATTAATCTTATAAAAAAAGACTTCTTGGATTCTTCCCCAAATTGTATGTGGTACACCAATAACTGGAGCCCGTACATTTTATATTGATGCAAATAAAACAGGGAAGGCATGTTACAAATCAGAAGAATTAAGTAAGGTGGAACAAATCCCTTATAATTCTGTTCAGAAGGCAGAATTATATGCTATTCTTATGGTACTAAGGGATTTTAAAGAACCTCTCAATATAGTTACTGATTCACAATATGCAGAAAAGTCTTACATGTTGGAACTGCTGAATTTATACCAGATTATATGGATCTGACTTTATTATAAATCCAGGTGCAAGGCATAATCAGGAAGAGGCTTTGTCCTATATACATAACACACATCTGATCCTATATGGGTCTGCCACATCCTCTAACACAAGGTAATGCAGAAATTGATCAATTATTGATTGGAAGTGTATTGCAGGCCTCTGAATTTCATAAAAAAATCATCTCAATAGCAAAGGTTTAAAGAAGGAGTTTTATATGATATGGCAACAAGCTAAGGAGATTATAAAGACATGTCCTACTTGCTCTTTCTATAATCAAACACCATTGCCTGCAGGGGTACTCTAAGGAATGAAATCTGGCAGATGGATGTGTTCCACATTACAGAATTTGGTAAATTGAAATATGTGCACTACACCATAGAAACGTATTCAGGTTGTCAATGGGTAACTGCCTTTAGCTCAAAAAAGGCTGATTCAGTAATCACACATTTATTAGACGTTATGGCCATCATGGGCATTCCTGTACAAATAAAGCCTGATAATGGTCCAGTATATATAGTTTCTGTCTCATGTTTTCAGGTTAAAGATGAGGCCACAAAAGAACAACTCCACCTGGTTGATATGCTGATAGAGTTACTTTATGACTGGTTTTGCGTACCAGCTGCTTAGGATGTTTCCTACTTGGTTAGCTGACATGGTTTATTTTCTTATAACTTTCTGGCCAGAACTACAAATAGGAACCTCAGAAAAACCCTGTCAACTATTCAGAGACTGTTTTCATTATAACAGACAGTAATCTTGATACTTAACTATAATTTTACTTTTATTGGATCCCATAGAAACAACATTGTCCCCATGACAGCTAGAAGTAATTCTAGAAGACAATGTCTCTTCTCCCAACCAAGTTTGTCCTCAGGGTTAAAGACATATTAATGGTTGATTATAACTGGTATAGTGTTGGTTAGGAGTTTGGGTAGAATTTTTTCAGGCATCTCTTTGAGAAAAAGGGAAATTGGATGGGATAATAGGTAGATTTGTGTGAGCTTACACTAATAATAATAATCATACAGAGTGAATACTTGTGAGCTATTATTAATAGGCAATTTACATTGGTATAGATTCTTGTATTTTGAAAGAAATTCAAATTATATTTGTTATGTTCAATATGCTCTGATTTCTGTTTAGAATATTTGTACACCTATGCAAAGTTATTTTGTCAGATTGCACGATAGCTTGTTTCTATCTCTGTTTAATGCATTTTTATATTGATACAGTTTTAGAATATATTGATGCATTTTTACCTCTGATCAAGATACTTGTACATTGTATACATTTTAAGGTCATAGTTTTCTATTGCTGCAAGTTGTTTAAAGATTTCTTAACTTTTTAATATGAACTCTTAGACTTTAAGTTATACAGGTATTAAGTATTATAGATCAACAGTCATTCATGTTTGTCATACTTATAGTTAGACTAATCAGGTTCTTTAGATACATAGAGATTGTGGTCTGCATAGATACATAATCTTCAACCACTCCAAAGAACTGTAGAACATGAAATTTAAATAACTTAGGCTTCTGTTGACATGTGACACAATTGCTCCTGGCAGCACCAATCTATTAATGAGAGAATGTTGAGTACTGAAGACACTCCCCTTGGAGCTTGTTTTCTTCTTGGCAAGTCTGGCCTTTGGGCAAATAACTGCTCATGCCTCAAACACTGACAAAATGCACAGTATCTGGACTGAACAAGCAGGATTGTTGACTGGTTTTCTGTCTCACCTGGTCCCACAGTTAATCAGTCCCAAAGAAATACACAGAGGTCTACATTAATAGTAACCTGATTTGCCTATTAGCTCAAGCATCTTATTAACTCTAAAAAATTCTTATAACTTATATTAGCCCATAATTCTTGTCCATGTTAGCCATGTGGCTTGTACCTTTTTTGGCGAGGCCGTCACATCTTGCTTGCTCTATGTCTGGCTTTCTTTGTGTCTGGGTGATGACTGCAGACTGAGTCCTCTTCCCAGAATTCTCCTGTTCTCATTGCCCTGCCTCTACTTCCTGTCTGGTTGCCCCACCTATACTTAATGTCTGGCTACTGGCCAATCAGCATTTTATTAAAATACAGTTGACAGGGTATAGACCATTCTCCCACAGGACTACCCTCCCTTTTTTCCAAAATAAAAAACCTCTGAATTGTATCTCACTTGTTTAGCTTTCTTCCTGACCCTTATTCATACAACTTCTAACCAACATTCTAAATATCCCTGCACAAAAAAAATCCATAATCCATTTTTTTTGGGAATTTGGGTGTAGTTTTCCAGGCTACTTCCTGCTGATTGGGGGCACTGATAATCATAAGGGGACCTAAAGAAAATTTTAAATTATGGTCAAGTTCTGACTGGAGTATTCAGTAAGGCTTGATTATCTTAGGCAGCAGTCTTGAATTTGTTCTGGACATAGAACTTAGACATCTGGGACATTTGCTCCTACTGGAGTTTCTTCAGGGGGGGTCTTCCTTGATCAAACCTGATTTTTCTTTGCCCACAAGGAATCCACATCCTCTCATTTCCTGGAGAAACAAAAACAAATTCTCTTCTACAAATGAACACATTTTTGACTTAAACTTTAAAGTCAAAGCAGGTTTTATATATATGATTATATATATATGGTTATATATTTAATAATATACATTATATATATCCAGATTAATCCAGAAGCATTTATAATCAAATGTCTTTTAGCGGCTTTTGCTCCTTCCTCATTCATCAAACAATTTAGCAACACACTAACATACAATATCCATACTCTCTGTGTAGTTTTCATCTTTATGTGGCTTTATTTTAACCTCTATTTATTTTATTTTTATTTTTAAATTTTTGCCTTTTTGAGACAGGGTTTCTCTGTTTATCTTTGGCTGTCCTGCAATTCACTCTATAGATTAGGCTGTCCCTGAACTCTCAGAGATTCACCTGCCTCTAATGTGGGATTTCCTCTGCATGCTGTGATTATCATTAATGAGCAAAAACTTCCTTGGCCTGTTGCTAGGGCATAACAGAGCTAGGCAGGGAAAACTAAATGGAATGCTGGGCGAAAGAGGGGCAGAGTCAGAGAGAAGCCATGGATCCATTGGAGATAGATGCTGGTAACTTTACACAGTAAGCCACAGTCATGTGGTGATATATAGATTAATAGAAAATGGTTGAATTAATATGAGTTAGCCAATAAGAAGCTAGAGCTAATGGGCCAAGCAGGGATTTAATTAATACAGTTTCTGCATGAATATTTTGGTTCTGGGTGGCTGGGAAAAACAAGAGTCTCCCCCCCAACAAATTGGTGCCAACGTCATTGACTAAAATCCATTTAAAACCTGAGAGGATTTGAAAAGGAATTCTAGAAACAAAAATAAAGAGTTTAACACAGCTTTTTGATGTTGGCTAGAGGTGTGCTAGAGCTCCTTAAAGAAAAGTTTTCCTGACTCAGCAGCAGAAACAGCAGAAAAAAAGCCATGCTATTTGAAATGCCGGCTTTCTTGGCTGTGCTGCCAGCAGGAGCTCTGGCAATTTAAAGAGACTGAGCATTTGAATGGGGTTTGTGAGCAATGTGCTATGGCTTGCTTGGTGACAACATGGAATGACTGTGTGCCTATAGATGGGGCAGTGTGCATGGTTCTCGAATGCAGTGAGCATCTCCACCATGCTAGTCTGGGCAGGGCAAGGAGAAACTACTGTAATAATTTGGCAACTTAAGTTTTTAAGAAGTGCTTAGCATTTTAAGAAGCACTCCTGGACAGTAAAGAATTACAGATACACAATAAAGACAAATTCAGATGAAAAAACCACTAAGTGGGTCACAGTGTTGGATAAATGTATGTAGGCTTGGGAAAGAGATGAAAAAGAATATAAAGAGTTATAAAAAGAAGTAAATAGTTAAAAAAGGTAAAATCTTTATAAAGACAAAGTACAGACAATCATAGATTAAAGGACTAAAGATAATAAAATGAATATTAAAAAGTAATAGAGTAAAAACTAGCCACGTAAAGATGGAGAATACACAGAGAGTCTGGATTATGCATTATATTGTGTTGTCTTTGAAGTTTTTGACTGTGAAGGAGCTAAATAAAGAGATACATTCAATTTTGCGGACTGCTAAACTAAACCAGCATATATATTTTAAATGTATCTTGATTTCAGAATTTGGGTCTAAGGATATGTTGCTTTGGAAAAAAGGTTCTTCTTTTATCTTCACAGATGATAAGAACCTGTGCAGTTGTTTGAGACTGATATAATTTGATGAACCAAGACCCCATGAAAGGTTGCCTTGAATACCCCTCAAAAAGTTACTTCACCCAATGAACAGCAGGAAGGAGTTTGGACAGAACTGCACCCATCTTTCCAAATACTGTCTTTAAATGTTTATTTTTTTATGTTTTGGCTTAATTTTTATATTCTTTTATTTTTTATTCAAAAAATTTACACTTCCTCCCCTTCTCCCAGTCCCCTTCTGCTCCCCCTACGCCTCATCCTTCCCCCCTCCATCCCAGCCTAGGAAGGTGTACATCCAAACAAACTAGGTTCCCAAAAAAGATAATACATGCAGGAAAGATAGGTCCTAGTGCCATTATTGATGGCTTCTCAGTCTGCCCCCATTGGCAGCCACATTCAGATTCTGGTTTGATCATATGCTCATTCAGTTCCAGTCCAGCTGGATTTGGTAAGCTCCTATTAGATCAGGCACACTGTCTCAGTGGGTGGACTAGCCCCTCATGGTCCTAATTTCCTTGCTCATCTTCTCCCACTTTCTGTTCTTCAGTTGGACCTTGGGGGCTCAGTCCATTGCTCTGATGTGAATGTGGGTCTCTGTCTCTATCTCCATCCATCAGACTAAATTTCTATGGTGATGATCAAGATATTCATTCATCAATGTGACTATGGGACCAGGCTAGTTCAGGCACCCTCTCTTCTGCTGCCCAAGTACCTAGCTGCGGCCATCCCCGTGGACACCTGGGATCCCCTCTAGAGCCAATTCTCCTGCCAATCCTAAAATGACTCCCTTAATGTAGATATCTTATTCCCTTCTCCATTATCCACCTTTCCTCCACCTCCACCCTCCCACTCCCCCAAGCTCTCCCCAGTCCTTCCCTTCTCCCTTCTCCTTCCCCCGCACCCCTTCCCACACCCCCCTACCCTCACCTCTACCCCCACCCCTGTGCTTCCAACTTTTGCCTGATGATCTTCTTTGCTTCCAACTTCCAGGAGGATCTGTATATGCTTTGTTTGGGTTCACCTTGCTATTCGGCTTCTCTGGGCTTGTGAGTTAAAAGCTTAGTGTCCTTTGTTTTATGGCTAGGGCCCACTAATGAGTAAGTACATACCATAATCATCTTTCTGGGTTTGGGTTACCACACTCAGGATAGCATTTTCTATTTCCATCCATTTGCATGCAAAATTCAAGATGTCATTGTTTTTTACCGCTTAGTAGTATTCTGATGTGTATATAATCCACACATTCTTGATCTATTCTTCCATTGAGGTTCGCCTAGGTTGTTTCCAGGTACTGGCTATTACTGCTATGAACATACATGCTTTTCTAGTATGATTTGAATTCCCTTGGGTATATTCCCAAGAGTGGTATTGCTGGAACCTGAGGTAGGTTGATTCCCAATTTCTTGAGAAACTGCCACACTGATTTCCAAAGAGGTTGCACAAGTTTGCATTCTCACCAGCAATGGACGAGATTTCCCCTTACTCCACATCTTCTCTAGCATTTAAAGGGGGATATGCTATAGATGTAGATACTTTACATTGGTATGGATCTTGGTTTATTGATACCAATTTAAGGTCAATTTTGTTATCTGAATTTTTCTGCTCTTGATTAAGGTATTGTAATTGTGAAGTTCATTTAAAAATATATTGTATAATTAAGAAATATAGGTTAACAGATAATCATCAAGCTTGTAGTCATGTTAGTTAGATTTTCTAGATGTACAGAGATGTATTTCAGATAGATAGCCATTCTTCAAATATTTCAAAGACTATAGATTATGGCATTTAAATAGAACTTAGAACATTTCATGACAGTGAGGCATATCTGGTCCTGGCAGCAGCAGTCTAGTTCATAAGGATCATGAGCATCAAAGAGGTTCCTTATGGAGTTTGTTAGTCTTTTGGGCAAGAAACTGCTTTTGCCTGGACTAACTAACCAGACATGCAGGACCTTCAGAGAAATGACTGCTGAACTTGCCTAAAGGTGAGAAAAGGCCTTTGGGGTTCCTGCTTCATGAAGGGTCTCTCAGACACATTTAGGACATAGAAGAAAATGACTGGCAAACTACCAATAAAAGAAGAACTGTCTCTGAAATGTCCTGCTTCATGGAAAAGTCTACTGAATACTGTGGGCCTGTAGGCTGAAGATTGGATGCCCCAATGATACAGAAGAATGTTGGGTGATTGTCCAGGCAGCGAGATGCCTCTATCAATTCTAGAGTTTTTGAAGCTGCTGACAATGCATTTCCTATTTACTTAGGGAATATTATATCCTTCTGGAGTCTTTGATGGAGTTGGAGAATTTACAGTTATAGTTATGGCTTTCTTTAGTGATGATAAATTATAAAGTAGATCTAAATATTGTAACTTTAACTCTTGCTTGATATTTGTTTTGTTATATGTAATTTACTTATGTTAAAGTTAAAAATTTCTTTTTTATTTAAACAGAAAAGGGGAGATGATGTGGGATTTTCCTCTGTATGCTGTGATTATCATTAATGAATAAAGAAACTGCCTTGGCTTGTTGATAGGGCATAACAGAGCTAGGCAAGGAAAACTAAATGAAATGATGGAAGTAAGAAGGGTGGAGGCAGACAGTAGCCATGGAGCTGCCTGAGACAGATGCCAGGATCTTTACCCAGCAAGCCAAAGCCATGTGGTGATATACAGATTAATAGAAATGGGCTCTCCATGGGAACAGATACGGGGAGTAACTGTTGAGTGAGTGTGCCAGAGTCAGAGACCCCTGGGGGTTCAGAACTGAATCTGGGACCTTCAAGGGAGTAGACCTGAGCCAGGACCCCTGCGAGGCTCGGTGTGAGTCTAGGACCTCCTAGGAACTTGGCCTGAGCCAGGACCTCTGCCAGTCTGGGTATGAATCTGGGACCTCCGAGGGAGTAGGCAGGAACCAGAGACCTCTGCGGGGTCAGGCATGAGTCTGGGACCTCAGAAGGAGTAGGCCTGAGCCAGGACCTCTGTGGCTCTGGGCATTGGTATGGGACACCAAGGGGAATACACATGAACCTGGAACCTCTGAGGTCCAAGCATGAGTCTGGAACCTCTGAGGGAGTAAGCCTGAGCAAGACCCTCTGTGGTTCAGGTGGAACTGAGCCTGGGAACTCTAAGGCAGTAGACTGGAGCCAGAAACCTTTGCAGAACCAACTCCAAGCCAGGCACTTCTGCAGGAGGGGATCCAGACCAGGATTTACAGAAACAGGTCAAAGCTGGTAACTTAGGCCAAAGTAGGCCAGAAACAGCAAACTCCAAGGGAGCAGAGCAAAGCACAGGAACACTGAGCTATCTCCAGGAACATGGAGTAAACAACGGGGTAACTAGAACTTTGGCACTGACTGTACCACGAGGGACAACCATCTGGCACCTAGAAGATTATTCAACAGAATCTCAGATATCCCCGACCACAGCTATTAGAGGAAAAGATGAGTAGAAAAGGTAAGAACACATGCAACACCACAAAGAGCAACACAACACCAGTAAAACCTAAAGACCCTATAACAGCAAGAACCTGAACCTGATGAACCTGAATATAGATGAAGCAGAAGAAAATGACCTAACTTCAAATGAGTGTTTGAAACTCTTAAAGAGGAAATGAGAAGTTCCCTTAAAGAAATGGAGGAAAAGACAAACAAAAAATTGGAAGACATCAGCAAATCCCTCAAAGAAAACCAAGAAACAGAAATCAAACATATGAAAGAAACTATTCAAGACTTGAAAACTGAAATAGAGACAATAAAGAAAACACAAACTGATGGAATTATAGAAATAGAAATCATGAGAAAACAATCAGGAACCACAAATGCAAGCATGAACAGCAGAATAAAAGAGATGGAAGAGAGAATCTCAAGTGCTGAATATACAATAGAGGAAATAGATTTATCAGTGAAAGAAAACATTAAATCTAACAAAAGCTAAACCCAAAATATCCTGGCAATATGGGACACCATGAAAAGATCAAATCTAAGGTATAGAAGGAGAAAAAGTTCAACTCAAAAGCACAGAAAACGTATTTAACAAAATCGTAGAAGAAAACTGTCCCAACCTAAAGAATGATATGCCTGTGAAGATACAAGAAGCTTACAGAACACCAAATAGACTGGATCAAAAAAATCCCCTTGCCACGTAATAATCAAAGCACTAAACATACAGAGTAAATAAATAATATTAACAGCTGCAAAGGAAAAAGTCCAAGTAACATATAAAGGTAGACCTATCAGAATTACACCTGACTTCTCATTGGAGACAATGAAATCCAGAAGGTCATGGTCAAGCATTATGCAGACATTAAGAGACCATGGATACCAGCCCAGACTACTACATCCAGCAAAACTTTCAATCACCATAGAAGAACAAAACAAGATATTCCATGACAAAACTAGATTTTACCAATACCGAGCCACAAACCCAGCCCCACACAAAATACTAGAAGGAAAACTCCAACCCAAGGAAGTTGGCTACACCAACAAAAACACAGACAGTTGATGGTCTCATAGCAGCAAATCCCAAAGAAGGGAAAAATGGACAAATTAACGTCACCAACATTGAAAACTGAATTAACTGGTTATTAGTATACCCTAATGTAAATGTACTCAATTCACCTATAAAAAGGCACAGGCTAACAGAGTAGATAGAAAAACAGAATTCATCCTTCTTCTACAAACAAGAAAAACCACTCAAACTCAAAGACAGACATCATCTCAGAGTAAAAGATTGGGAAAAATATACCAATAAAATATACCTAAGAAGCAAGTGGATGTAGCTATCCTAATATCTAATAAAATAAACTTCAAGCTAATATCTGTCAAAAGAGAGAAAGAAGATGATTTCACATTAGTCGCAGGAAAAATCCATCAAGAGGAAATCTCAATACTGAACATCTTTGCCCCAAATATAAGGGCACCCTCATATGTAAAAGAAATACTTTTAAACCTTAAATCATACATTAAACCCACACACTAATAGTGGGAGACTTCAACACTCCCATTTCACCACTGGACAGGTCAGTCAGACAAAAAATAAACAAAGAAATAAGACAACTAACAGATGCTATGTCTCAAATGGACTTAAGAAACATCTATAGAATATTACATACAAACAGAAAAGAATATACCTTCTTTTCAGCACCTCATGGAACCTTCTCAAAAACTGACCACATACTTGGTCACAAAACGAATCTCAACAAATACAAAAACATTGTAATAACCCAATGTACCTTATCAGATCACCATGGTTTAAAGCTAGAATTCAACAACAATCCTAATTCCAGAAAATCCACAAACACATGGAAATTAAACAATGCTCACCTGAATCATCAATGGATCTAGGAAGAAATAAAGAGAGAAATTAAAGACTTCCTAAAATTCAATAAAAATGACCACATAACATAACCAAATTTATGGGAGACAATGAAAGCAGTGTTAAGAGAAAAATTCATAGCACTAAATGCCTACATAAAGAAGCTGGAAAAATCCCACACTAGTGAATTAACAGAACATTTGAAAACTTTAGAACAAAAAGAAGCAAATGCACCTATGAGAACTAGATGGCAGGAAATAATCAAATTGAGAACTGAAACCAACAAAATAGGAACAAAGAAAACAATACAAGAATCAATGAGACAAAGAGTTGGTTCTTCGAGAAAATCAACAAAATAGACAAACCTTTATCCAAACTAACCAAAAGGAAGAGAGAGAATATAGAAATTGACAAAATTAGAAATGAAAAGGGGGACATAACAACAGACATGGAGGAAATACAGAGAATCATCAGGTTATATTTTGAAAACCTGTACTCCACAAAATTGGAAAACTTAAAGAAAATGGACAACTTTTTGGATAAATATCACTTACCAAAATTAAATCAAGACGAGATAATCAAATTAAACAGACCTATAACTGGTGAAGAAATAGAAAGAGTCATCAAAATTATCCCAACAACAACAACAACCAACCAACCAAAACAAAACAAAAAACCCAGGACCAGATGGTTTCATCTCAGAATTCTCCAAAACTTTCAAAGAAGAAATAATATCAATACTCCTCAAATTATTCCACACAATAGAAACAGAAAGAACATTGCTAAATTCTTTTTATGAGGCTACAATTACCCTGATACCCAAACCACAGAAAGACAGTACTAAGAAAGAAAATTACACATCAATCTTACTCATGATCATTGATGCAAAAATACTAAGTAAAATACTGGCAAATCAATTCCAAGAACACCTCAGATCCATCATCCACCTTGATCAAGTCGGCTTTATCCCAGAAATGCAAGGATGGTTCAACATACAAAGATCTGTCAATATAATTCACCATATAAACAAACTGAAAAATAAAAAAAAACACATGATCATCTCATTGGATGCTGATAAAGCTTTGTAAAATACAACATCCTTCATGATAAAGGTCTTGGAGAGAGCAGGGATACAAGGAACATACCTAAACATAATAAAGGCAATATATGGCAAGCCAACAGCCAACATCAAACTAAATGGAGAGAAACTCCCATATATTCCACTAAAATCAGTAACAAGACAAGGTTGTCCACTCTCTCCATATCTATTCAATATAGTTCTTGAGGTCCTGGCTAGAACAATAAAATACCAAAAAGAGATTAAGGGGATACAAATCGGAAAAGAAGAAGTCAAACTCTCACTGTTTACTAATGATATGATAGTTCACATAAGCAATCCCCAAAATTCTACCAAAGAACTTCTATGACTCATAAAAACTTTCAGTAATGTAGCAGGATAAAAGATTACCTAAAAAAAAAGCAATAACCCTCCTTTACACAGATGATAAAAGTGCTGGGAAAGAAATCAGAGAAACAACACCGTTCACAATAGCCGCAAATATCATAAAATATCTTGGAGTAACTCTAACCAAACAAGTGGAAGATTTGTATGACAAGAACTTTTAATCTTTGAGGAAAGAAATTGAAGAAGACACCAGAAAATGGAAAGATCTCCTATGCTCTTGGGTAGTAAAAATGGCAATCTTACTAAAAACAATCTATAGATTCAATGTAATGCCCATCAAAATCCCAGAAAAATTCTTCACAGACCTCAAAAGAACAGTACTCAACCTCATATGGAAAAGCAAAAAACCCAGGATAGCCAAATCAATCCTGTACAATAAAAGAAATTCTGGAGGCATCACAATCCTTGACTTCAAACTCTACTACAAAGAACAGCCTGGTATTGGCAAAAAAACAGACAGGAGGAACAATGGAACCGAAATTAGGACCCAGATATTAATCCACACTCTTTTGAACACTTGATTTTTGACAGAGAAGCAAAAAATATCAAATGGATAAAAGAAAGTATATTTGCAAATGGTGCTGGCATTACTGGATATCAACATGTAGAAGAATGAAAATAGACCCATATCTATCACCATGCACAAAACTGATGTCCAAATGGATCAAAGACCTCAACATAAAGCCCGCCACACTGAACCTTATAGAAGAGAAAGTGGGAAGTACTCTTGAACGCATTGGCACAAGAGATCACTTTCTAAATATAACCCTAGCAGCACAGACATTGAGAGAAACAATGAATAAATGGGACCTTCTGAATCTGAAAAGCTTCTGTAAAGCAAAAGACAAGGTCAACAGGACAAAATGACAGCATACAGAATGGAAAAAGATCTTCACTAACCCCACATCAGACAGAGGTCTGATCTCAAAAATATACAAAGAACTCAAGAAACTGGTCATCAAAAGAACACATAATCCAATAAAAAAAATGGAGTACAGACCTAAACAGAGAACTCTCAACAGAGGAATTTAAAATGGCTGTTAAACACTTAAGTAAATACTCAACATCCTTAGTCATCAGAGAAATGCAAATCAAAACAACTCTGAGATTCCATCTTCCACCTGTAAGAATGGCCAAGATCAAAATCACTGATGAGTACTTATGCTGGAGTGGTTGTGGGGAAAAGGGAACACTTCTGCATTGATTGTGGGAATTCTATCTAGTACAGCCCCTTTGGATGTTAGTGTGGTGATTTCTCAGAAAATTATGAAACAACCTTCCTCAAGACCCAGTAATACCACTTTTGGGTATATATCCAAAGGATGCTCAATTGTGCCACAGGGACATGTGATCAACTCTGTTCATAGCAGCATTGTTTGTCATGACAGAACCTGAAAACAACCTAAATGTCCCTCCTCTGAAGAATGGATAAGGAAAATGTGCTATATTTACACAATGGAGTACTACACAGCAGAAAAAATGACATCTTGGAATTTGCAGGAAAATGGATGGAGCTAGAAAACATTATTTTGAGTGAGGTAACCCAGACACAGAAAGACAATTATCATATGTACTCACTCATAGGTGGTTTTTCAACATAAAACAAAGAAAACTAACCTACAAGCCACAATCCCAGAGAACTTAAATAACAATGAGAACACTAAGAGAGACTTACATAGATCTAATCTACATGGGAAGTAGAAAAAGACAAGATCTCCTGAGTAAATTGGGAGCATGTGGATCTTTGGGGATGGCTGAAGGGGGGAGGGGAGAGGCAGAGAGTAGAGCAGAGAAAAATGTAGTGCTCAATAAAAATCAATAAATAAAAGAGTTAGCCAATAAAAGGTAGAGCTAATGGTCCAAGCAGTGATTCAATTAATACAGTTTCTGTGTGATTATTTTGGGTCTAAGCTGGCTGAGCAGCAGGGAACCAAAAATGGGCCCTTCTCCTACATGCCTCTGCCTCCCAAGTATCGGGATTAAAGGTGGGTACC
Organism: Ondatra zibethicus; assembly: GCA_004026605.1. Lineage (NCBI taxonomy): Eukaryota > Metazoa > Chordata > Mammalia > Rodentia > Cricetidae > Ondatra > Ondatra zibethicus. Next base: position 17,494 of record PVIU01006524.1, read on the forward strand.
AGCACAACCAACTATTCTCTTTTTTCTTTTAAGGACTTTATCTTTTTTTTCTCCCAAGCCTACATATACTTTTAAACATACAGTAAACCATTTAGAGGTTTTCTTCATCTCTGAATCTATCTTTACTATATATCTCTCTTTTTCTGACCACATGAGTCTTTAATTTGCTAAATGATATGGCTAGAATTAAAGCTGTTGCTTTGGCTGTTGGATCCAGCCCATTCCTTAGCTTTTTTCTGAAAGTCTAGCCTCATGGCAGATGTACTGGCCAGAGCCATTTTTATCGCCACAACTCTATAGTGTGACAAGGTCCCTGCCACCACCAAAAAGCATGCAGTCAGCTTTTCATCAACACCATTTAAGTGTTCCGTGGCTGGACCTCTTAAAAGAGCTGCAAGGTTTTGCAGCTAAGGTTGAGTCAGCATGCCTCTCTTAAATGACAGCGCTTGTCTCTATCAAGCAAAGACCACCTGAGAAAATGCTGCTATCAAGAAGCCATGCTTGATTCTATTATTTTCTATCTAGAATAACTTCCCAAGATCTCTCAGGCTTTTAAGTGGATTTGGTGAGCCCCACATTCACATGCCATTCTGTTGGCAGATGTTTCTGTTCCACCAGGTCCCGTAGTTATTAAGTCCCAATGAAATCACACAGAGGCCTACGATAATTATAAACCGATTGGCCTCTTACCTCAGGTTTCTTATTAACTCTTATAACTTACATTAGCCCATAATTTTTGTCTATGTTATCCACGTGCCTTGGAATCTTTTTTGGCATGGCAGTCACATCTTGTTTGTTCTGTGTCTAGCTTCCTCTGTCTGGAACTACTACAAACTGAATCCTCTTCCCAGAATTCGCCTATTCTCACTTCCCTGCCTCTACTTCCTGCCTGGTAGTCCCACCTATACTTTCTGCCTGGGTACTGGCCTATCAGCATTTTATTAAAATACAGTTGACAGGGTACAGGCCATTTTCCCACAACACAGGATAGAAGAAATAAAGACTACCAAATCTTGCACAGACAGGGTAAGATGGTTCTAAAAATTTTCCTGTCTCTGAAAATGGTCTGCCAGTTATTCTAGACCTTAGCCAATGTTGGTTGCTTCAACATTGCAAATGAGGCTTTGGGTGATTGCCCAGGTAGCCAGTTGTCTCTATCATTTACTGCATATTTTGGAAGCTGCTTGATTGCCCTTCCTGCCTACTCAAGTAATAGTATCTCCTTATTCAAGCCTTTGATATGGTCAAAGATTAGATAGTCATAATTACTTACCTCTTATATTTTAGGCATGCCATTTCTAATATAAGACTTAGACTCTAGGATAGAATGATTATTTAAACATTTAGCATATGTTCCTTGTTTAATATTATTTATGCTGGCTGTAATTCTAATTTTTATACCTGATATTTGTTCTTGTTATATATAGCTTTGTATTATGTTTAAAACTCTTCTATTAAACAAAAGGGAGAGGAACTATAGGAATTCCTTCAGCCAGTGGCCTTTAAGATATCAGCCCCCTTGGCCATGGCCTCTTATACTATCTCTCTCTCTCTCTCTCTCTCTCTCTCTCTCTCTCTCTCTCTCCTGGCTTCTGGATTCAATTCCTGTTCCTCATTCATGCAGAGAACTGTGTGATCTGTGAGTCTACCCCTAAATAAATAATCCTTTATTATATGCAATTCTGAGCTATTGTGGGATTATTTTGTAACTTCCATCTTTACTCAGTTTAGAGATTTGGGCCATTAAGGGGCATTTAGTTTATGAGTACATGTGGAGGGATTCATGCTGCTTAATGGGACACCTTGTGGGCATTTGTGAGTTCTTGCTCTCTAAGAGTGGATCAGTTACTTTGAATGTGGATCATAAAACAAGGTCATGTTTTCTGTTTCAATTTTCAATGCTTCAGCTTGCTTTTGTGACTATCTACTATTTTATAAGGCAGAACAAGGCCTTAATTAATGTGACTATCTTGTATTATTCCCATGAGCTAATTAAATGGTTTTACTTCATAATTTAGTTGGTTTTAGGTACTATTCTTAAAAAAATTGAAAAAATTCTAAGTTATTGTGTATGGGGCTAAGAGCATGTCATGCATCCTGGAAGCAGATTGTGTAGGATCAAATCCAGACCATGCCATTGACTAACAATGAGCAACACTTTAAGTCCCTCTTTTAGTAACCCCATGCTGTTTCTGTTGAGAAGCTAATGAAAATGCCTGATAGTTTGAAGAGCACATATATGAAGAAAATTTTCTGTCTAATGGAAGAAGTAGCATGAAAAGATTTAAACTATCTTCTAACAATTACTCTTTTAGCTTTCATAGATATTAAATAGAAATTTATGAGGGAAAACAATCGTCCCAGCTTGAGTCAAGCATTGTGATTTGTGCCTCCAAAGATCCTATGTCATTCTTAGATTTTTAGATGTGCCATTTTGCATTAAAATGTGCAAGAAGCTGATTCTCTGTGACATGACAACTGTGTACCAGTATGCTTTGAAAATATTGTACATAATATGCATAAAACTGTTAATCAAATAATAGATTTTGCTCAGTTGTATTCCTAGATAGTATTTTGCAAATCTAGCTTCTCTTGTATTGGTATGTCAGGTGAGCCTAAGGACAGAGGACAAAACTGCAATCAAAAGCAAATGGTTGGAATCGAATTATTCTGTTAGGTGAACTGAACCCATGACCACACTCTGATATTCCCAAGGTTTGATGTGCATATTCTATTGTCAATTTTCTACTCATCACATATTTTAATTTGGTATTTAATTATGTGTATGAGAAAAATTATCAGCTGAAATGTATTATATTAAGACTCATAAATTATATCTTTGATTTTTTTTACAGAAATTAGTATTTTAAAACTGGCTTAGAAGTTTCAAAAATGGCAAAACTAATATAGTGACTAGCTTAGCACCATCCCTAAAATTGTATCATTGGATGAGTTTTGAGCACAATGAAGAAAAATATATTTATTAAGTTTCCAGTCTCTAAATGTTTGCATTATATTATGTAGTAATTATGGAAACAGTTTTCCTCATTACAATTGAAACAAAGAAATAAAATTCATGCCAATTTTTATAGATAAGTAATAAATTAAATGATTGCAAATGTTTTCAATAGAGGCTTTTTTAATTACTTAAAGTGATTGAAAAATAAGTAGGTACTTAATTAATGAAATACACAGAGAAGTCATAGTATACACATAGAAGTCACTGGGTGCTCAAAGGACATTTGTATTTTTGCAAAAATAAATGATTTGCATGGATGGGGAACCAAAGGAAGGGAGTTATTTGATTGCCCTATTTAGTAGACAAAAGAATTTCTTTATTGCATATTTGCACAGTATGAAATCTGAAACATTCAAAAGACTGTTCTGTTGCAGATATAGAAGCATATGTCTCTAGAGCAATTCAAAAGTATTTTGAATTGAAAAGTATTTTGTAGATGGAGAATAGATGTTTATCTATTTCACAGCCACCCAAACTCAAATAATAACATAGAAACTATATTCAATGCAACACCGCTTGTCCTATTAGCTAAAGCTTCTTATTAACTAAGTCTTACATCTTAAATTGACCTATTTCTATTAATCTGTGTATCACCAAGAGTAAGTTCTAGCTGGAGGCTGGCTTCTCTCTCCTTCAATAGCTACATCACTTCCCACTTACTCTGCCTACTCTTTCTCTATATCTCTGTTTAGATTTCCCATGTGGCTATATTCTGTCCTGCCACAGGACCAGAGCAACTTCTTTATTAACCAATGGTAATAAAACATATTCACAGCATACAGAGGGGAAATCCAAATCACCTCCCCTTTTCTGTAAAAATAAAAAGGATGGTTTTAACTTTAACATAGTAAAATTACATAAAACAAAACAGTTATCAAACAAGAATTATAGTTACAATGTTTAGTCCATTTACATTCGGCAAATTAAGAAAAATATTCTATCATCTAGCCTGTCTAAAGTGTAAAATTTTATATCTAATTTATCTTTTATAAATATAAATATGTTTATTCAACTCCTTCAAAGACTCCAGAATGATATAATATTACCTAAGTATACAGGAAGGACATTATAAGCAGTTTCCAAAGCTCTAGAATTGACAGAGACATCTTGTTTCCTGGACAGTCACCCAAAGTTCATCTGTAATGTTGCAACACCTTTCTTCAACTTACAGGCCCACAGTATCTGGCAGACTTTTCCACGAAGCAGGAAATTTAAAGATTTCTTATGCCTTGTACTGGCAAAGTTGATCAGTTGCTTTTTTTTTCTGTGTCCTGCAAAATGTCTGACTGGTCTTTCATGAAGCAGAAACTATGAAAAACCATCTCACCTTCTTTTCCAAGTTCATAAGTAATTTTTCTGTGGGTCCTGCATGTCTAGTTCACACAGCATGCCATAAAACAGTCCAGGTAAGAGTAGTCTCTTGCTCAAATGGCTAACAATCTCTATAAGGAGACTCTTTGGTGCCCACCTTCCTCTTTAAGTAATTGGTAGTGCCAGGAGCAGACATGTCTCACTACTGAGAAAAATCTAAGTTCTTAAAACATTTTAAATGCCATATTCTGTAACTCATTGAAAGGTTAGAAGATTATTTATCTTTCCAAAATATATCTCTGTATATTTAAAATACCTAGCTAACATGACTACATTATTGATGACTATCTATTAATCTGTATTTTTATCTATATATTACATTTTAAAATAAGCTACACAAACACAATACCATATACAAGAGCAGAAATACATATACACAGCACAACAAAATTTACCTTAAATCTGTATCAATATAAATAAGATCCATACCAATGCAAATCATCTATATATCATATTTCCCTTTAAATGTAAACAACACTATATTAATTACAACATGCTTCATCTATTAGGTCAGGCTTCTTATTAGCTAGCTCTTACATCTTAAATTAACACATTTCTATTACTTTGTGTATTGCCATTTGGCTGTGGTTTACTGGTAAGTATCTGGTGTCTCTTTCGGCAGCTACATGCCATCTCTTTGACTACATCTACACTCTCTCTCTATTTCTTCCATCCTGGCTATACTCTGCTCTGCTATAGGGTGAAGTAGCTTATTTTTTAATCTATGGTAATAAAACATATTCACATTATACAGAGGGAAATCCCATATCAGTTCCTATACTCAAGCTCACAATTTGATATACAGGAATTTGATAGTAGATGCCCATGATATTAAAGTCTCTCTTAAACAGAGTTAAGACTTGCTTATACACTTTAAAGAAACAGGTTTCCCTTGTTTTGCAAGGTCTGGATTATTTCACTTAGCATGATGGGCTCAATAAGATTTTCATAGAAGCATAAAGTTGGGTGTATTGACTTGTGGCTCTGAGGTAATAAGTTAGATATTTTCAATACATTTGCAGCTAATTTTCAAGATTCTATTTTATACATAAGCCTGTTTCTTAGTTATAGAGCAATGATCAGCCCCTGAAGTGGAAAAGGAAGCATTACACGTTGCTGCCTCCTCCATACCACCCACTTTATGGTCTTTGTGGTTCACACTGCTTGTGGTTCGTGAAGAGCTGATCTGGGTTTTTTGTTGTTGTTGTTTTGTTTTGTTTTTGTTTTTATTTATTTTTTTACAATAGCTTGAGAAGTGTATTATTTTCAAAAAGAGGTTGTTTTTACACATTTCTTATCTTTCTTGGCATTCTATTTATTCTTGTTTTTTTATACCCAGAACTCCTCACAAATAAAACTATATTAACTTAACTAGGTAGTGATTTAAATGTTTGTGTGATAATATAATGTATAGTCATTCTTTTATTTATTTTTGGTGATATATTTTCAAATCTATTACTAGAACATTTCAAGCATACAAAACCATATTGTTATCTAGCCATCAGTTATTTAAGTAGATCCTGAGAATTCATTAAGAATTGGTACTTAGTGCTTGACACTGAGGGCTATAGACTGGCACTCAGTGTCAAGTTTATTTATTAACAATATTAGTAACAATAAGTACAGTGGTTATATGATCTTTATTAACATCAGCAATAATATCAGTGACTGTGTTCTTTATTAACATGAACAATATTAGCAACAGTAAGTGTGTTGGCAATGTGGTCTTTATTCTACTGCACAAAATAAAGTTATTTAAAAAAAACCATGCAGTTTTACAGCTTCTCTATCATGTCTAGCTGACACCATTGCACAGCAGGAGTCCCCATCCTTCTTATTGTATGTACAACCTTCCTTCTTCCTCTTGGTTGTTATTTCCACTAAGCTTTAGATGTAGGAGTTGCACTGCAGACATATCAAATGGAACTGGTCACATAATAGTCATGTATTCTCTGTATTTTGGCAAGTTCTGTTTTCTGTAATACCCTCCATTTGCTGAAACAAGGAGTTTATTTGATGTTTGATGAGTGGTAAGAACTATACTTACCTGTGGGCAAAAATGTAAGTATATAGAATTCAATTTGCAGTTATATTACTTTAGCATAATGGAAATAGTAGATTCTCTGTAGGGTTCATGACTTCCCCAGCCACATATAGTTGGCCATGTTTATATTTATCAAGCATGAGTTTCATCTTATTGAGTAGCCCCAATTAGTCAACTCTTGGTTGCTTATAAGTTAAAACTGCATTATTAATGCAGTATTGCATTACTGGGAATATCTTACAATGTTTGTCACTATTGTGGTTCATAGAAACTACAGGTAGGTAAGACTGTTGATTGCTTTTATCCTTGGGCAGTTTGTAGAGCTTCTTAAGCTATTCAGAGCTAACCATCATGGTGGAACTGTCCAGGTCAGTTACATTCTAATACCACCAAGTTCTGTGTACAAGTTTGGTATCTTCAGCAATAGGGATTTTTCTTCAAGTTCTGAAAGGAATTCAGAGACAATAATATTGTTTGGGGTTTTCTTGAACTCCCAAGACCAACAACTCAAAGGAATGTTTACTATTCATGGCACTGTAATTTTTACCATGTAGTCTATGGCTCTTAGGAATATGATCATCCCTTGTTGTGAAACTCCAGAAGACCGACATAATGCCACCCTCAGTTGACACACTGGCATGGATTGGTGAAATATCACAAGATCCAAAACATATATAAACATATACAGGTAATCAATGACAGTTATAATTAAAGTAGAAGAAGTCATGAATTTAAGTTGGAGTGGGGGCCATTGGAGGATTTGTACAGGGAGAGGATATGGTAGAAGTGATGTAAATGTAATTTCATGTAAGAAATCTTCAAAAATTTTGAGAGTATAAATCTATAAATAAGGGAATTACAAACAATGGAATTTCAGTTTGTAATATTTAACTATGCATATACAGTATATTTGCAGTTAGAAATAAAAATAACCCATATAAATAATTTACATATTTGAGCAATGGTTATAGAACTGATATGTAAGCTTTAGGTTATGATATAAAACATGAGAAACTAAAATAACAATCAATAAACCTATGTAGAAAAAAATTATTTCCAAAAACCTGTCTGATGTCTTCTCTATTTGCTTAAGTTAACAATAAAAATACCTCAGGATAAGTGCTCCAGTAGGAACAGCAACTTAAAATGTATACCATATGGGTAATATGGTGAGACATGACCTTGTTCTACATCTGTGCTTGAGCAACATGCTGCCCTGCAGAGAATAGTGTGTGTAGATGGCATCAAAGAAAGAGAAGAGATAATTGACTAAAATATTCCTTTAGGACCATTAATTTTTCTACCTTAAATATTTTAGATAATTTTTAGATCATATATTGACCCATACTTTTCATTATATTATATACTTATTCTCTTATTATGTTGAGATAGTAACACATCAGGATTTCATGAGTAAGTTTGGACATTTGTTGAAAATTTACATGCTGTTAACATGAGTACAAAGCAATATCCACTTAAAAATACCAATTAGCCATACTGTTGTTTTAACATTAAGAGTTCCAAGTAAATTTTTTTCTGATAAAATACATTTTCTTTATGCCAAACCAAAGATAATTTTATCTGAAACCAAAAAATTTGAGGTATATGTATTTGTTAATATTTTACCTGATATTTAATCATCTTTATACTTCTTCCAAGTAATGCTAGTGATTTTGTTACTAGTTGGAAAACACTGATTTTTGAAGAAAGTAGAAGTATTAATGTGTAATATTATATTGGTATTCTTTTCTTTGAGATACTATTCATTTATTTATTTTAATTCTTCTCCTTCTTATTGAAAGTGGACTTTTTTCTCATACAATACATTACAGTTTCCCCTATTGCTAATTTCTTAATACCTGGGATATCCATGTGTTTCCCCTAGTCATTTCCTTTATATCTAATCATCTTGTGTGTGAGGAGAGTTTTCATTGTGTTCACAATTTGAATTAAAATTATCATGGTGGGGAAGTCACTTGTAGCACTTGGTTACAATGTGTCCATAGATGCAAAGAGGAAAGCAATAGATGCAGCTGCCCAAATTATCATCTCTCTCTTATGCAGTCCAGGCTTCCTTCCCATGGAATGATCCTGCCTATAGTAAAGAGTTAAGTTCATGCATCAATTAATTTTATCATACAATCTTACTGCTTTGACCAGAGGGCAACCTACTTCTCAAATGATTCTAGTTTCAGTCAAGATGGCAACGAACAGAAACCATCTTATATAGCAATTGCAATAATAATTTGTAGGTCAGATTACTTTATTTTGAAACAAAATTTTAAGAAGAATGAAAGAAATGTCATGGATATTTTAAAATGTCGAGGAAATATTAAGTATCCATTCAAAAACTATTTTTAAAAAATTTCTTATATTTTGAGATTACAATATAATCACATAGTTACTCCCTTACCTTTTCTCCCTTTGAACCTTCCCATGTGCTGCACCTTGCTCTCTTTAAATGCATGGCATCTTTTTTATTAACTGTTGCTACATATATACATGAGATATATGTATGTAAATATATATGCCTGACAAGGACAAAAACAATAGACACATTAATGTGGATGAAAACTCATGAGGCTTCTACCTTACCCAAAGAACTACAAGCAACTAAGAAATGCTGAACAGGAGAGTCTTCCCTTGGAAAAGTACCTCAGTTGGTTACCTAATAACAAATAGTGCTGAAAACACATAAATAAAAGTAACAAAAAAGTTATCTTTAGAAATAATTCAACAAAATTTTTTACTAAGCATAGGCTAATGAACAGCCATCTAGGAATTAAATAAGTTGAGGGTATAATCAAATTTATAATTAATAAAAAAAACAGATCAAAAGGATAAATTAAAGGATATTTGGAAAAACTGAAATTCTGTATGTTCTTATGGCTGAATGAATATATAATAAAAAATTAATGAAATTATATTTTATTTTATAGCAGTACCCGTGTAGAAGCAGTAGGGATAAAATGTGGATAAATTTGTCATAGGATTAGTATTGGCAGTGTGTGTATGATGGAGACAGTCCTGATGACTAATAGTTCCAGGGTACAGGTCAGAGCACTTTGGGTTGGTTTGTTATGTCTTTCCAAGCTGGGCAAACAGTCAAAAGCTATGGCAATAACACATTTGAGAATTGGGGTATTTGAAATATTGGCACTCCTTATGATATCTGTTGAATGCGAAAAATGAAATGAATAAAAGTAAAAGCTGAATTTCTTCGAAAAATTTTAAAATGCTTCCAAATACATCAAAGTTTTTCCTCTTGAGAGGTTATACTCATAACTTAATTTCTTCTCTTAAAACAGCAAGTGTCACATGTACCTCAGAAATTCACCTTATGACTCACCATATGACTAAATCCTGGAGACAAAGCTGCAATTATCCAATTAATTCTGAGTAACTAGGTACAAGAGCAAGACAAGGAAAACAAAATACAGAAATGAGATCTACTTTATTTCGTAAATGATAGAAGCACAAGTAAAATGAATGTGCATATTTGTTATTTAATAGTCTCTTATTTGCTGGATAAATATTTAAGTGACTGAACACTGTGACAGTCTTCTCTGAAGACTTTGAAATTAAGCTCTGATGAGAGTTGGGATCTACATTCACAGAGGAAACTTAAAAATGAACAGAGGAGAAAGTTATCTGCTTATAAATGCAGTAGAAACTTCCCTATAATAACTCTCCTAGTTTCACCTGTCACACATTGCCTAACACTGTCTTTTCCTGATTAAATTTGCAATTGGTGAGTGTCCACCAAAGAATATTTTACATTGTTGGTAATAGTTTTGCATACTTATTAATAGAAATGCTATTTTTCTGTTTTGTTTTTGCAGTTGAGCTTAGTTTTTAAAAATCTAAATATAACAGATATAACATTAGTAATAGCAGCAAAGAACATACCTGTGTATCTACAACCAGCTTCATAAAGAATCAATAATACTTTGTTTATTTTGCCATAATATCTGCTTTTATACTTCTATTATTTAAACATACAAATATATAAAACATTTTTTAAAATTAAAGTGATATGAAAGACATGGAATATTTTGAAATTGATAAAATTATCTGTTAAAATCATAGACAATTATGAAAAATTATTGGTGAGAATCCTGTAAAGGCTGAACAAAAGATAATAAAGAACATGAAACACATTTATAATATTATCTTATGTTTTAATTTTCATTTTGCGTTAGAATGTTCAAAATTATAAATTGTGAGAAATGTTTTATAGGAAAGCTAATGTGAAACATTAAGAAATAAACAGCCTTAAATGCAACAGTGAGACCTTGGACCCATAATATTTGTATATTGAAGAGCAATTATGAGTTGTAGTTAGAAACAAAGTTTCTAATATAGTATGTAACTAGCAAATGTCTATATTGAGCTGAAATTTAACCCAGATGAAAGGAGTCACATGTCAGATGACATACCTTAAATCAGATCCCACTGAATGATAGGCCTGCATTTTTTCAGTTCCATTTCTCTCTATTCTCCAACACTTTCACCTGTACTCACAGTATTAACATTGTCAGTCACTGTGTTTTTTCATTTATTTTCTCTCATCTTCACAATTATATTCAATCATCTACCAATTTGCAGCTTGATCTAATGAGTCCATTGCATGTAGCAATCTGTGACCTGATAATGTGAATATAGACCTACCTATCCTTGGAGAAAGTGGCTAACTATCAGTCAACCTGTCAACTGCTCAGACATGAAAATTAATTTACACATGTGAGATAATCAACTGAATTATGCTTACTGACTTGTTTTCGGTAGGCCATTAGTTCAGTGGTAAAGCACTTGCTTAACACATACAAAAACAAGCAAAACGTCGTAGGCATTACTGTGAGGAAATAGGTATAAAGAATGGATTGAAACCATAGATAAAAGCCAGACTAACTTACAGACAATCTTCCATATTTCATAGATTCTTTTTTGCTATAAGGAAGATTTTGTCTTCAGATTCTGATCATATACATGATTCCACTTGATATCCAAAGTGGGAATATAGGAAAAGATGGCACTGACTATTAGGAGAGAAATGCTAAAATATTTTGTCTTAAGAGTCTGTAAACTCAACCTTGATATCTGTAAAGAGTCAATCTGGGACATGATTTTTGTGTGTGTGTTTATGTAGTGTGTGTTACTTTTGTAACTTAAAGGCACACAAGGTTTGTTTTTATTCTATAGAGAAATTCACAATACAGATTTTACTTACCATGCAAAACCAAAGAAATTCCTGTATACACTTTTGTCATTTTGTAGTACTAATGATATGAATACTCAGATTAATTCTGTGGTTGTTCTTTTACAGTTGATTAGTTTATCTTCTCATCTGCTTTATCAATTACCTCTTCTCCTAAAAAAATTTTTCATTAAAGAAGTCTTTTTGTATATTGCTGTGGGTCAATGGTCTGTACCCTGTCAATTGTATTTTAATGAAATGCTGATTGGCCAGTAGCCAGGCAGAAAGTATAGGTGGAGCGAGAAGAGGAGAATTCAGGAAAGAGAAAATAGTTAGTCTGCAGTCATCACCCAGACACAAAGGAAGCCAGACATAGAGCAAGGAAGATGTGACTGCCTCACTGAAAAAGGTGCCAAGCTACATGGCTAACACAGACATGAATTATGGGCTAATATAAGTTATAAGAGTTAGTAAGGAGTCTGAGATACTAGACCAACCAGTTTATAATTAATGTAGGCCTCTGTGTGTTTCTTTAGGGCTAGATGGCTGCAGGACTAGGCAGGACAGAAACCCTTGGTCAACCAATGGTGCCCACGTGGACAACTGCATCCATATTAAGCCTAAGATAGTTTGGGAAGTAATTCTATACAGAAAAGAATAGAGTTAAGCATGGCTTATTGATAGCAGCATTTTCTCAGGTGGGCTCTGTTTGCTAGAGGCAAATGGGTCTCATTTAAGAGAGGCTTCCTGACTCAGCTTTAGCTGCAAAATCTTTGCAGCTCTTCCACAAAAACTTAAATGGTGTTTGTGAATAGCCTACAGCATGCTTCTTGGTGGTAGCACAGCCCTTGAAATGCCATAGAGTTTGGCAATAACCATGGCTTTGGCCAATACCTCAACATGAAACTAGATTCTCAAAAAGCTAAGGAATGGGGTGGATCTAGCTGTCAAAGCCATGGTTTTAATCCTAGCCATATCGCTTAGCAAATTAATAATTCATGTGGTCAGAAAAAGAGAGATATACAGTAAAGATAGATTCAGACGAAGAAAACCTCTAAATGTTTTACAGTGTGTTTAAAAATATATGTAGGCTTGTGAGAGAAAAGAAAAAAGGATAAAGTCCTTAAAATAAAAAAAAGAAAGAAAGACAGTAGTTGGGTGTGGTGGCACACACCTTTAATCCCAGCACTTGGGAGACAGAGGCAGGCAGATCTTTGTGAGTTCAAGGACAGCCTGGTCTACAGAATGAGTTCCAGGACAGCCAAAGATACACAGAGAAAGCCTGCCTCAAAAATTAAAAATAAAATTAAAAGAAATAGAGTTTAAATAAAAGCCACATAAAGATGGAAAATACACAGAGAGTCTGGGTACTGTATATTATTGTGTTGTCTTTAAATTGTTTGATGGGTGAGGAAGGAACAAAAGCTTCTAAAAGATATTTGATTATAAGTGCTTCTGAGTTAATCCAACATATATATTTCGAAAATGCCTTTACTTTAAAATATAAGTCAAAAGATATGTTACTTTGGAGAAGATATGTTGCTTTTTTTTTCCCACAGGGAATGAAAGGCTATGGATTCACTCTGAGTTAAGAAAAATCAGGTTTGATCAAGGAAGAACCCCTGAGAAATCTCCGATAGGAGCAGATGGTCCAATGTCTGAATTCTGCATTCATTCAGAACAGTTTCTAGACTGCTGGCTGTGATGATCAGGCCTCACAGAATATTCCTTTCAGGATGTGACCATAATTCAAAATTTTCTTTAGATCTCCATAATATTATCAGCACTCCCAATTAGCAGAAAGTAGCCTGGAAAATTATACCCACATTTCCAAAAAAATGTATTATGTATATTTATCTTTGTTTAGAATGTTGGTTAAAGTTGTTATAGATAAATAAAACAGGAGAAAAGCTCAAAAAAGGAGATTCTATTCAGAGTTCTTGTTTTTTTAAAAAAAGGGTGGGGGAAGTGTTGTAATGGTCTGTACCCTTTCAATTGTATTTTAATAAAATGCTGATTGGCCAGTAACCAGCCAGAAAGTATAGGTGGGGTAACCAGGCAGGAAGTGTAGGCAGGGGAGAACAGGAGAATTCAGGGAAGAAGAAAGAGTCAGTCTGCAGTTGTCACTCAGACACAGAGGAAGCCAGACACAGAGCAAGCAAGATGTGACCAAAAAAGGTACCAAGCCATGTAGCTAACACAGACATGAATTATGGGCTAATATAAACTATAAGAGTTAATAAGAAGCCTGAGCTACTAGGCCAACCAGTTTATAATTAATGGAAACCTCTGTGTGTTTCTTTATGGCTGAATGGCTTCAGGACCAGGCGGGACAGAAATCTCTGCCAACAGGATATGATCTAGTAGATTAAATGAGAATTTCTTATAGAAGCACAAGTAGAAAGTTATTAAATAGAACATGGGCAATTTCCCAGCTACCACATCAACTCACTAGTAGTTACACTGGTGAAGAAAACATCATCTCCTGTTCCAATATCCATTAACTGCAAATAATCTCCTCATGGGCTCTTCACTAGCAGTGAAAACTTGATGACCGACTCTCTTGTTGGTCTTGGGAAGTACAGCTGCAGTTAGTTCACAGTTGAATGTCTTTGTTATACTTAGAATACATCTGCATGAAATTCCCACCACACATTTAGTGATTGTGTCATTTTAGAGCCACAAGCAAGTGGTGTTTGTTAGATTATCACAAATTGATGGGTAGAGAGAAAAATAAGTCCAAAGAAATGATCTTCAATGAGTTAATACTCTCATTTTCTGTAGCTCATCTTGTAATTGAGAAGGAAGTTTTAGTAATGTCGAAGAATAGCTGTAGCCAAATGAAAACAATTTGTTCACATCCATTAAGAAAACCAACCTTTTGGGGCTAAGGGTATAACTCAGACTGTAGAGGTCTTGGACAGCTTAAAGTCCTGGGCTTAATCACTGCATAAGTCAGGCATGCTGCCACATGGCTATAATTTCAGCAGCTCTCAGGAGGTAGAGGTGGGAGAGTAAGAACTTCAAGGCCAGTGTCTACTACACAAAACTTTTGAGGCCAGGCTGGGAGGATAAGATCCTCTCTCAGCAAACCATCAAAAGTAAAGTGATAAGGAAAGTAAGAAAGAAAGCTGACTTTGTAATTTTTGGTGAAAACGCTAGTAGTGAATATGCTTTTAAATTTTAAAGTAAAAAGATTTTCATATATTTAAGCATCAAAGAATGTGTATTCAATATCACCTACAATGCTTCTACTGTGAATAAAATATATTATAGCATTTCACCTTTAATGAAGGCTTGCAAAAAGAAAATAATATGTGCAATAATAGTTTTTACTGGAGAGTGAAAAATAATTGATTTAAAAAGTATTTCTTTTTAACTTTTCCCCTTTTTAATAATCTAAACTGCATTTTACATAAACCATGGAAATATACTGTTCTTCAATAGAAAGTAGTTTGGCAAGAATTAAAGGAGACTCTACCTTCTCTACTGATAAACTATAAGAAAATAGAGTGATTTATCTTCATCTCTTCCAAATTAATGAAAAATTCACAAGACAGAAAACAGTTTCCTCACTCAGAAAGGATGCAAAGCATCAGTAGATCAATGTTCATGGGTTCTTTTTTTATCTCCTTAGCATGGTTTTATTCACAGATTTCTTTTTTTTTCCCATGGCAGGTGCTCTATTATTATATATGAAAAAAGGGCTATACAACCTACTTCGCTGTACTTTGTTTAGCCTTTTCTTTCTTTCTTTCTTTCTTTCTTTCTTTCTTTCTTTCTTTCTTTCTTTCTTTCTTTTTTCTTTCTTTCTTTCCTTCGTTCTTTCTTCTGAAAAGTCAAAAGTTGAAACATCATCTCTTACTGTGTGGTGGGGTGGGAGAAGTGATAGGGTAGTTTTATCCAGAAGGGCAGTGGGATATGAGTATTTGCTTATTGTTTTAAAAGTAAACTTTTGGACTTGGTTTGCCTCATTTGTAAATTATCTACTCTTCTGAATTCTATTACTTCTCTGGCTTCTTTCATTTTAATTCATTTTATGATTCATTGCCATCTTTATTTGCAAAACAAAATTACGCTGAAGTTCAAACTAGAGAGTTTTAATTATTGTTCATGACTTTGAGTTGGAAAATGGTATGGTCGAGAATTCAATCTACTAGAAAAGTTATATTTAGAAAATTTCTTCATTCCTACTAGTCAAAGTCAAACCTCTCATGTTTGTGTCCATTTAATCACATATTCTCAGCTCCCAGTTCTCAGCATATGGTCCCTACCTCATCATCTTTGACTTAGAGCTCTAGCCAATGGTACAGAAACACACAATTTTATTATGAAAACTACATGTGTTTGTCCAGTAGACAACTCAATCTCAGAAAAGTCACAGTGTAGCTGGGTCTTATCTTGCTATTGTCATAAAGTGCCCACTAGTCACCACAAATCTTATGCATGAATCTGTATGGTGAGTGTAGTATAACTCTCCCTCACAAATTCGCCTGCCTCTTCCCCCTGTGTGTTGGGATTAATGGTACTTGTCACCACCAACTGGCTTATTTGTTTGTTCATTTATTTATTTCTCTTCCGTGTGTATGTGCACACGTGTGTGTGTGTGTGTGCATTATGTATGTCTACAAGTATTGCATTACATGCCATGGTTCTTATATGAAGGCTATGTGATAAACTTCTGGAGTCAATTCTTTTCTTTTGCCCTTGCTTCTGGGGATCCAACTTGGGCTGTTAGGTTTTTAGAGCAAGTGTGTTTACTTGCTCAGCCATATTATAAGTACTCTGCTGAAGAGTTAATGAATTCCTATTTACAAAGTTTGCTATAGTAGTTAGCATATGTATTCACTATGTATTACAGCTTATCTGCATTATACTAATAATTACATTTAGTTTCTTGTGGATATGTGTTGTCTTAAACTTTTTAAATGTTGAATTCATCATTTCTGATATTGGAGAAATAAGTTGGTCTTTATTCATCTGTCTTGATGACTTCACATCTATATTCTTTTCTAAAATGAAAAATTCACAATCTACTGTTTTACCATGTGGTTTAGGTAATAAGGTCATTAAATTTAAGATTTCAAAAGTAGTATTTAATATTTAATAAATGGCAATATTAATTTAGTTTGGTTTCAGATCTAGAATTCATGAGGCATCAATAGTCACTGAGTAGTTCATTTGCTTAGTATTTTATATTTTTCTTATTTCTCACAATAAAGAACTATTAGTAAAACCATGAATTACTTGGCAGCTTGACTTTTTACTATGAAGTTTGCCTTTCTATTGCCTTATAGCTAAACAAAAATTACTTAATTCAATATAATATAAAATATGTCAGTCTTTGAATTTCTTGCTAGAAGTTCTTGTTGGTTATTGGTTTCATGCAAAATTTTGTCAACATAGAGTGAACATATGATGAGAAATGGGACCTACCTAATGGACTGTAGATGATACTCAGTTGGCCTTACATGTATAAATTAGGTATAGTGGGGGGGGGGAAATACTATTATCCCTATTTCTACAAGAGATAGAAACTAAAGAATCTATAACTAAATGTAATTCACAGGTGTGTAGTGAATTTTAGGCCAGACTGGAGTACATTGATACTAGTGTCTCTAAAGAAGGAAACAGGAATATCCTACTTAAGCATGGTAGATGCTTACTGTATAAACTTATTACTGTTCTCCACATATTACATAAACAAATGTGAACACATATATATTCTTCACATAAACTGCCTGTTAGAGAAAGTAGCTTGATTTCTTAGATTCATAAACTTTTCTGAATTTCTAAGTGAAATAGATATTGACAGAGAGAAGGGTGGGATCTGCTGGCAACTTTGGATGTTCACATTCTTACTTTATAGTTCTTTAATTTTTTTTCATTCCATGAATTAATTTATTTCCAGATTGACTTTCCTGAAAGAAGAGGATGTAAGCAAACATTTGAAGGAGAAGTAGAATGGTACTTATATAGAACTTTATATGGAAAGAGTGTAAGGTTCTAAGTGAAAAAGTCAGCACTTTCAGAAGTATGTAGGTATGGGTAAACTTTCAAGACTGACATGCTGTGCTAGTCAACAACTTAAACACAAAGCAAACTGTAGCAAACCCTCTTTAGTCATGAAGCTTTATTTACTCAGAAATAAAAAACCAGAGTCGAACTTTCATCTCTTTTTAAGGCTTCATTTTATTTCTGTGCAAGTAATTCTAATATACTTTACCATTTTCAGTATTAATATAATTAATAGATGTTTATTCTTATGAAACATCCAAAGGAATCACAGTGTTCCTTCATTGTTTTGGTATTCCTATTGTTTGTTCCCAGTCCTTTATAAAATAAATAGTTTTTCAGTCTCAGAAAGGAATGGTTTTTCAGGGTATATCAATCTAAGTTGAAGGCATAATATAATTATTAACAATTTATTCTAAAATTTTAAGTTTGGGGTTTTCTGTAGCTTTCATAAAGATCATGATTTATACATTTTATATCCATTCAGAACTATGTGGGTAATATCTTTAAAGTTTATAAAATGATATGTGTTTTCTAGGGGGCATCTGTTTTGATAAAATAAACACAAGAGAGTTATTATCCTTAAAACATGTCGACTCTTACTTATGATTATTCATCATGACTGCACCAAAGAAAACTTAAATCACTTTATGTTGCTGTATAGGAATTAAATTAAATAGGCAGCAGTAGAAGGAGGGGAGAGTGTGAAGAATATTCATACTTTTACCTTGTCTGAATGAAAATGAAATGTTTTACATAATCAGTGGTTACATTGTTAGAAAGAAGTTAGCTGGCATCTTCCACGTGGTAGAGGTGACATCAGAAACAGAAATGGTTCACAGAAGAAAGGCACTGATTCTGTGTTGTGCTGTTACTTGAAATATAGTTCTCAGTACTGGGCCAGCTGTCTCCTTTGAATACATATTTCCATTATTTCAGATAAGACTTTAGCTTTGTTGCTCACGAATGAGATTAGTCTAGAATAAACTTCAGTGTGACTTATTTTTTTTCCAGAGTTTGGATTTAAATATAATGTGTTTAAGTAAGAAAATTTTTGTGAAGTAGTTACACAGAATCAGTACCAAAAAAAAAAAAAAACCAAAAAAAACCCAAAACCCATCTTTGAAGATCTTCTAGACCTCATGGCAGGTTATTCATGGGACAATGAAGCAGCAAGCAAAGTATGTCAAGCAAACAAAGATGACTCTGATGAAAGGCAGCTTTCATTTGTGGATCTGAGTGGAACTTTAGGCTTCTTGATGAATTTCAGTGGCATTTACTTTCATTTCAAAATTGCCCAAGGATTAACATGAGGTAAGGATGTTAAGGTCTTTAAAGTTTGAAAGAACTTTAAATAGAGAAAACCGAAGATGCAAATATTTTTGAAATGGAGAAATGTTATACATTACTAATAATACTCAATTATTAACAAATTTATGCCAGGCAGCATATTTTTCCCTAAAAGGTGTTAGGAAGACTTTGAGAAGTAGGAAAATTGTGTTCAATAATCTCTGATGCATTCACATAAATAAGAGTGGTTGTGAAGATAGGGCTGCTTTGGAGTTATATAGTAGGTGAGCCTGAAATCAACAGACATCAAACTCTGAACTTGATTCTTCTTCCATCTTTCCTTTGCTTGTACATAATAGACACAGCCTACCCTACTTTCTCTTGGACACCCCTTCAATGAATATCTAAGAAGCACAAATTTTAATCTGATTTTGCGGTAGGTTGAAATGATAGTAGTGTATTTGATTTTATTAAAGGTTGTCAAGAATTTATTTAGGTATAAAATAGGGGAAAACCCTCACTAATACAGTACATGCTAGACACTCTCACTGTAGCAGATGCCTTTGTCCAGGGTTCTGTCCAGGGATGAAGAGCAAGTTGCTAGCTCTGCTCTGACCACCCAAGATAGTGCACCGGCAAGAGGGCAAGAGACCCTTCTCCCTCAATTTATCAGTTGTCATGTAGCAGACAAGACCATGCCCTATGGCTTGCTGCCCCGAAAGTCGTTTCTAGATGGATAAAAATTCCAATAGCTGGAAAGTGTATGTTGTGTACCTAATGTGCCCTAGCTAAGTTACAAGAAGATTGTAACTGTCTAATCTTCAACCCCATCCAACACCTGAGAAGGAAAATCATGTTACCTAAATAAGCAGGAAGTACAAGCAGACTACTTTCAAAAGATGACTTTTGATCTCCTTTCTTAATTACTACTCATTTTAAAAGTTTCATCTAAGTGTATATTTTACATGTTCTCGTGGCCTCCCTTTCCTCACATTTTCTAACAGTACTTATCCTTAAACAGTGAAAGTTGCATGTACACATACACACTCACACACACATGTAGCAGAGATGATATTTGTGACTCACACGTGGAAAAAAACGCATATTTTTATATCTTTCAGATTCAGTGGGAATTGTTTTATCTTGTATTGTATCTTCATTTTAATATTTACAAATCTGTGTGTGTGTGTGCATGCATATCCATGTTCATATGTGTGTGTGACAGTGCAGCACATGTGGATGTTAGAGGACAACATATGGGTATTATTTCTTTCCTTAAGTGTTAAGGTGGCGTGCAGGGATGGGACTCAGAAACTCTAGTCTTTCATCGAACATTTGCATCTTCAAGATTTTGCCATAAGTACATTTACCTATTGAGCCTTCTTGTGGGCTTCACTATTTATCACTATTAACATAAATATAAATATAATTAAATTGTTCATTATATTTAAATATTAACTAAATATTCTTTTCTTGTAGTTATGAGTTTATTTTGCAGTAGAATTTAATTTTCAGGCATGTCATGATATGATTTACAGGACTCGGTGTAGCATTACTTATGCAAGACAAGTTGAATAAGCACAAAACTAAATAAATATACATTTAATATCAATTTCAAAAATTGAAGTTTTACATCTGAATTAAACATAATGAAGCAATTAATAATTTAATAAACATGCTTAAATTAACATAGGGTATGATTCTTATTGAATTTTGTAATATAAATGTTACATTTTAAAGTAGTTAAATTGAATGCCCTAGAGATTTGCAAATGGCTCATAGAATTAATTAACTCCTAGAAAATCAAATCTCAAGGAGTATAAATGAAAGATATGTAAAATGCTAAAAATACTGGAATATATATAAAAGTTGGTATATTACTGGAATGTATTTGACAAAGTAAGTAAAATGATGGTAAAGCAAGGCTCCCTAAAATGTGATCTCTGTGAGCTTGTCTAATTTCCATGTGTTTCAGATTGAGGCAAGCAGCCTTGAGCACTTTCGACTTTAGTGGACCTCCACTGAGATAAAGCCATAACCCTGAATCCTCCACAAAAAAGAATTTCTGGGAAAGCCAGTATAAATCAGAGCTGGAATTTATTGAAACACATGTTAATATAGGTTTTAGGAATAGAGGAAAGAGGGATAGGGAAAGAGCAAGGCATACCTGAGAGCATGGGTGTGGGTTTCTAAAGAAAGCACTTTAATTCACTGTCTTCCCAGTCTCCATGTGGACTGGTTGGTGTGGCATTGGCCATTGCACCTAAAGGTTGCTACGGATCCCGATTGTATCACACTTTTCTTTCTACTGAATTGCCTTGTCCAGCCTCTTTGTAATGGTTTTTGTTTTATCTTTTCATATTCTATTTTGTCATGTTTGGTTGCTTTCTCCTAGAAGCCTGCTCTATTCTAATGACAGAAAGAATTGGATCTGCATGGGGAAGGATGTGGGGAGGGAATAGGAGGAGTAGAGGGAGGGAAAACCAATCAAGATATATGTATAATAAAACAATTTCTTTCTAAATAATTTTTTCTGTATAGTCCAGGCTGTCCTGGAACTCACTCTGTAGACCAGGCTGGGCTCAAACTCAAACATCTGTCTTGCCTCTACCTCCTGAGCTGTGCGATTAAAGGCATGTTGCATCACCAGAAAGAATCTATTTTCAATAAATGACAAAGGAGATAAGCAAAAGAATCTGGATATGAAGTGGTTCATACCAGAAAGAGCTGAAATGAGGGGCAGAATCTGAACGACAGCCTCTTCAGAATGGCTGTCTAATGTCTGCTGCAGCATTCTTGCCTCAAGTGGAGATCTCCCTATGCAAGTCCAAAAAATGCTGACATGCTCATCCTATCTAGGTAACTGTACCTTGTGATCTGTTTGAAACACCATCCAAAAATGTCTCAAAACTCTCCATAATAGAACACTTTAATGCCACCATTGATATTTATAACTAGAACATTATTGTTTTAATGAATAATTTCATCATTACAAATGTGGTAATGAAAATTTCTACTTCAGTTTTCATTTTGTTATGGGATACTATAACACCCCTTTCCTTCATTGAAAGATTGCATTGTTGTTCATTAGCCTTATTAAGTAACATGCTGTTTTAGGGAGGAAATAGAATTTTCACACTTTGTTTAAAAATCAGGGAAGTTGATTTTGAATCTCTTATTTTGAATTAAAGGCCAATCAGTTCTACTTGGTCTCTTTCATGTGAAGGGCATACAGTTTTGCTTTTACACTTTACTTCTTTGTTATCTTATTTTTATTTGTGACTTAGCCGAGGATGATGTATTAATGTTTACTGCATCACATTATCTCTCTTAACTTATCAGCACTAGCTAGGGATCCATTTTCTTTTTTATCATGATAAGAAATGCATTGCTTGATAAGAATATATATCCCAGCCAAACAGTTTGAAGTATTGTGCTTTCTCATTGGAATTCTCTATAGACATTGCTTCCAAGGGAAGGAAATTTGTCTTGTGTTGGCACACTGTTATTCTGCTCATTACCCTGCTCTCATTATATCTTCATCTGTTCAGGGCACCGTTTCTGTGCACAGTATGTCTTGCTGCTCTTAGCACTGAGAAGCTGCCTCTGATATGACAAGGGTGAGTGTGCCACTAGGTAGACAAGAAATCTTCTGCAAAACTGAGCGAAGGCTTAATAGAAAGTTATTTAAAGAAATAACTCCCTGTCCTCACATGGGTAGAGAGCACTGATCCAAATAGCAAGTCAATATTTATCATGTGTTTCTTGAGCATAGACCAGTATAAAATGACTTAGGGAATGTATTAGGGAAATGGAAAACTTGAAGGCTAACCTTAAGTAGTGGATTCTATAGCTTAGCCATAGCTGTCTGTGCAGAGTTTTTGACTGTGTAGGATGACATCTAATATAAAAGTGTTAAAAATTACTTCAACTATTTATCTCACTTAAAAAGCAAATATATTAAAAATCTACCACAATAAAATCACTAATGCAATACAATTTACATAAGTACCTCCTCATCAAACAACAGCAGTAGCTCAGTTGTAAACAATTTCACCTTTCCACTATTTTAAATGTTTGTCTTTTCTTCACTTATATAGTATGATTCACTTTCAATTCTCAAAACAATAACTTTATTAAATCAACTAAAGAACACATGCTATATATTCTTTCTCATCTTGGTTCATTGATATTCTATTCATAATATCTGGAAATTGGAAACAGTGTGGATGTTCCTCAAATGATTAATAAATAATGAAAATGTAGTACATATACATATTGGGAACACTTCTACATTGCTTGTGGAAGTGCAAACCATATTACACAGTCACTTTGAAAATCAACATTACAGTTCCTCAAGAAGGATCTATTTCAAGACCAACCTACATTAATCTTAGGCATATACCCAAAGGACTCTCCACCTACCACAAGGATACTTGCCCAACCATAGAATGGTCAGACTAACAAATATATATATGGTATGTAACCGATATCCAAAAAGGTAACTATTGTATGTTTTCACTTGTAAATAGATATTTTTAACAGTAAATAGCTGTTAAATAAATGATAACTACAATTTGTAGAACCAGAGAGGGAAAGAGAAGTGGTCAGGGGGAACAGGGATCTCCCTGTGAGGGATAAGTAAAATATATTTTAATGGTTCTACTGGAAGGTAGGAGGGGATGAAAGTGGGAAGCTAGATAGAGGAAGATGAGTTAGAAAGAGAGAATATGGTGATAAATGGCTGGGATTGGGAGGCTTTCTATGGGTGGTGTAGAAACCTAATGCCGTGGAAACTTTGGATGAGGTGATCCTAATCAGGACTCTAGCAATGGCTAAAACAGCATCTCAACTAGCCATCTCTTGTATCCAGGAAAGGCTTCCAGTGCCTAGACTAGGTTACATTCATTTGAATTGTTGGTCAAAACGGTTTCTTGGAAACACACAAACAAATCAGGCTGTTGCAAAAACTAAAACTTGCTCTTCACAAACAGTCCATTGTTGAGGACAACACCCACACAACTAATTCGATATGGGCTGCAGCACAGTTGTCCTTTACTGAAAAGCTAATATCTACTTCTAAGTAAGTACATTACATGTTTATTTTTATGAGTCTGTGTTACCTCTCTCAGGATGACACTATAGTTCCACCCATTTCCCTTGGAATTTCATGGAGCCATTCTTTTTAAACAGTTGAGTTATGTTTCATTGTGCAAATGTATGATATTTTCTTTATTCATTCTTTGATTAAAGACTATCTAGGTTGTTTCCATTTTATGGCCGTTATGAATAACACTACTATGAATATAATTGGACAAGTGTCCTTGTATGATAGAACATTCTTTGGGAATATACCTCTGGTGGTTTGAAAGAAAATGACCCCCAAAGAGAGTTATTCATAGGTATGGATTTGTTAGAGTAGATTTGGCCTTGTTGAAGGAAGTATGTCACTATGGGAGTTGGCTTTGAGTTCTCCTATGCTCAAGCTATTCCCAGTGTCACAGTTCACTTCCTGTTGCCTGCATATCAACATGTAGCAATTCTTTCTCGAGCACCATATCTGACTGAACATGGTCATAATCCCCACCATGATGATAATGAACTAAACCTCTGAATATATATGCCACCATCTCAATTAAATGTTTTCCTTTGTAAGACTTGCCATGGTCATGGCATTTCTGCACTGCAATTGAAACCATAACTAAGACAATGCCCAAGAGTGGTAAGGCTTTGTCCTATGGTAAACTGATTCCCCATATTTTGAGAAACTGCCATATTGATTCCAAAATGGCTGTATAAGTGTCCACTTCCACCAATAATGGAGGAGTGTTTCACTTGCTCCACTTCCTCTCCAACTTTAGCTGGAGTTAGCTTGTGTTATTGGTTTTAGTCATTCTGACAGGTATAAGATGGAATCTTATAGTCGTTTTGATTTGTGTTTCCTGGATGTTAAATATTTTTTAAGTGTTTCTTAGCCATTTGAGAATCCTATTTCGAGAATTCTCTGTTTTCAGATCTGTACCCCACATTTAAGATTTTGTTAATGTCTAGTTTCTTGAGTTCTTTATATATTTTAAATATTTGTGCTTTGTCAGATGTGGAGATGGTGAAAATCTTTTTCCATTCTGGATGCTGCCACTTTGTCCTATTAATGGTATACTTTGCCTTACAGAAATGTTTCAGTTCCATGATATTTCATTCATTAATTATTGATGTAGGTATGGGAATAGGAGGGGTTAGATGGGGTGAAGGGAGAGAGTACTAAGAGAGACAAATGGAATTGGGAATTATTAGATGGGTAATGTGGAAACCTAATACAGTTGAAATTCCCTGGAATCTATGAGGGTGACCTTAGATAAAACTTCAACTAATAGGAGATACAGAGGCTGAACTGGCCATTTTTGCCACCAGGAAAAGCTTCCAGTGGTGGAACTAGGACACCAAGTCTGTCACCAAACCTAAGACTCACAACCTATCCTACCTCAAGGATGGGCTGGGGCAATGATGTCTCAGATTTTATGGAATTGGACAATCAATGAGTGGTCTAACTTGAGGCTCAAGTCATGAGAGGGAAACCATACCCAACATTGACTAGGTGGGTAAGGACCAGAGGATTGATAGCCCAGTGATTTAGGATAGAAGTAAACATGATAGGCCAATAAAATAACGTAAAGTAAATGATTCCTAATGATATTCTACCAGACATCAGAGAGACCTTATCCAGCAAATGATAGGAAATAATACAAAGAGCTATAGCCAAACATCAGGCAGAGCTCAGAAAACACCATGAAGAGAGGAGAAAGGGTTGTGCAAGTCAAGGTATCAAGGATACCAGGAGAACACAGCCCATAGAATCAACTAAGTAAGTGTCATAGAGGCTCACATAGATTAAAGTGACAATCACAGAGCCAGTGTGGGTCTAAATCTGTTGAGGCTGTTGCTTGTTCCTTCCCAGCTGCTCAGTCCTGAAATAATCACACAAAACTATGTTATTTTCAATATTGTTTTGCCACTGACTTAAACATCTTTCTAGACAGCTCTTATATCTTAAAATAACCCATTTCTATTAATCTGAGTATCACTATGTGTTTGTAGCTTACTGGGCAAAGTTTCAGCATCTGTCTCCTCTCTTGAACTCTGCCTCCCCCCCAGTATTCAGTTTTGTTTTCCTGCCTAGCTCTACTATGCCCTATCATAGACCAAAGCAGCTTCTCTATTCATTAACCAATAAAAGCAACACATATAAAAAAGGACTTCCCACACCATTTTCCCCTTTCTGTCTAAATAAAAAGGAAGGTTTTAATTTCAACATAGTAAAATTACATATAACAAAACAGGTATCAAACAAGAATTATAGTTATAATATTTATATCTACTTTATCTTTTATCATAACTAAGGAAAACTATCATTTTATAACTATCCTTCAACTTCATAAAAGACTACAGAAGGATATAATATTACCTAAGTAAACAGAAAGTGCATTGTAAGCAACTTTTAAAACTCTAGAAATGACAGAGACATCTCGCTGCCTGGACAGTCACCCAAAGCTCTTCTGTATCATTGCAGCACTCCTCTTCAGCAACAGGCCCATAGTATCTGGCAGACTTTTCCATGAAACAGGAAATTTGAATATTTCATAAGCCTGTACTAGCAAATGTAACAAGTTGCTTTCTTCTGTATCTTCCAAAATGTCTGACAGTTCTTTCATAAAGCAGGAACCCAATGGACCGTCTCAATTTTACATAAGTTCAGCAGTCATTTTCTCTGTGGGTTCTTCACATCTAATTCATACAGCATAATATCAAGCAGTCCAAGCAAGAATAGTTTCTTGCCTAAATGACTAACAATCTCCATAATGAGGCTCTTTGATGACCATCTTCCTCTTGAAGTGGATTAATGCTGACAGAGATATGTGTCTCATTGTCATGAAAAGTCCTAAGTTCTTAAAACATTTTAAATGCCATATTCTGTTAGTCTTCAAAAGATTTGAAGAGTGTATATCCATTTGAAATATATCTCTGCACATCTAGAAAACCTAAGAAGGAAGACTAAAAGTTTGACTATTATAAATTACTAGCTATAAACATATATTTTTAAATTATACATTATATTTTAAATGTGCTGCACAAACACAATACCTTAATCAAGAGCAGAAAGATACATATAACAAAATTGGCCTTAAATTTGTATCCAGAGGCTAAGATCCACTATTGCAAAGTATCCATCTTTATAGCATACCCCCCTTCAAAGTAAACAAATGTTTATAAACAATATTTGGGAATTTGGGCATAGATCTCTCTAAACTTCTTCTTGCTATTTATTGGGTGAAGCATTTCTAGGGTTCACAGACACCTTTCAGGGGTCTTGTTTCATCATACCACATTAGTTTGGAAGGAATCTACAGGTTCTCATCCTCTGTGGAAACAAAAGCAGAACCTATTTTCTAAAGCAACATATCCTTAGATCCAAATTTGAAATCAAGATGCCTTTAATATATATATGTATATATGAAGCATGTACAATGAGATGTCTCTCTGTACTTAGCTCATTCACAATCAAAAATTCAATGGAAACACAATAATATCCAGACTCTTTGGCTATATTCCATCTTTACATGACTTATTTTTCTTTACTCCTTTAATCTATGACTGTCTGTATTCCATCTCTTTAAGACTTTGTTTTCTTTTTTATAATCATTTACTGCCTTTCATATCTGTCTATTTTCCTTTTCTTCTCTCTCCCATGCCTATGTATATTCATCCAACAGTGTGACCCAATTAGAGGGCTTCTTAATCTGAATCTGTCTTTATTGTCTACCTGTAATAATTTTCTGATGAGGAACATTTTTAAAATGGTAAGCAGCTTGGTCCCAGGGGCCCTGGATGCTGGCTCCACCTGTTTCAGGCTTTCAATATGGCATAGGTACCTCACCCCTGGGTAGCACTGTACAGCATATAAACTCTTTTTATCTGAGTAAAAGCTAAATCTGCTATGCAGCTTTCTGGAAATATCTCTGTGTATGCTAGAGGGAATCCACTGTACTGTCCTGTCTGCGAACTCCTAGCAGACGTAATCC
This sequence comes from Ondatra zibethicus, assembly GCA_004026605.1. Lineage (NCBI taxonomy): Eukaryota > Metazoa > Chordata > Mammalia > Rodentia > Cricetidae > Ondatra > Ondatra zibethicus. The sequence continues at coordinate 45,507 of PVIU01006524.1, forward strand.
TGTCATCTGTCCAGGTCAGGGACACTGAGCTGCAGGAATGGTTTCAGCTACTTTCCTCTTAACCCCATGACATACAAGCACCCAGGCCCATGAACTCCATTGAAGTGCTTCTTAGTTGGACCTCCTGAAAGAGTCAGAGTTATTTGTGCAGTTTTTCACTGCTAATCCTAAATCAGAAACACCTCTCTTAAAGGAGCCATGTCTCTGCTTGCCACCAGCAAATAGAGTGATAAACTCTTTTTCTTGTGTCTAGAATTCCTTCCCAAACTCTTTCAGGTTTTAAGTGGATTTAATTAGCCACATTGGTACCAATCTGTGATGTGGGAGTCCCCTCTCTGTGTTGCTTATATTGGTTAATGAATAAACAAACTGCCTTGGCCTGATAGGGCAGAACATAGGAAGGCAGAGAAGACAGGACTGAATTCTGGGAGGAAGAAAGCAGAGAGAGAGAGAGAGAGACCATGGATCTACTAGAGATAGATACTAGGAATTTTATCCAGTAAAATAAATAACCCGTTTATCAATAATAATTCCAAACTGCTGTGTGATTGTTTCATGCATTATCTGGCACCCAACGTTTGGTTTTAGAACCACCCCCATACCCCTTCACCTCCCTGACTCAGCTGCCTGCTGCCGGCTCGGCTGCCTAAGTTGATGCTTTTTCAGAGTAAATTATAGGGTATGTCGCTAAAACCCTGGGTAAACCAGTTCTGACAGCTGGTGGTGGCATTGTATCCTGCCCTTGTGTCTTCTCACTGGTTCATCAGCTCCAATAATTTCCTCAATCATTTCAAGTCTCTTAATCATTGTCTCACCTAAGGCCTGAATCTCCTGACCTGCAAAGGTTTCTAGTGATTTCCCTATAGTATTAATTTTCTGGTCCCCATTCAGCACCTGTAATTCCAAGGTCTTAATGTTTCCTTTCAAAGATAACATCTTCTCCTTGAACTGCCACCGGATATTGTGTAAGTTGCCATCCTGGAGGTATATTCTGTCTATTACCTTATCAAAACTCTGTGATAATGTCTGACAGTCAAATTCAACAGCCTGGACCCTTTCAGGTAAGTTTGTTTCTAGTGCCCTTAAATATGAAGTCAATTTTTCCTATCATGGTATTAATCCTATCAATAAATATCATATACTTCCATAATGACATAATATGGAGAAGAAAACTGAAACCTAATAACCAGTAAGTTGAGGTACCTCCAAGGTCTTAGAGGCCTCGTGTGATTACTTCCATAGTGGCCGCAAAAACTGTGCTAGAGTCCTATTAAAAACAAAACCTTCCATTTTACCTGTTACCCAGCAGATGATGCTGTTTCTGTGTCGCGACCAGAATCAGTGGAATGATGTCAGGAGATGTGCTATGTTAGTGAAGGGGTTTTGCTCTTGTTTCCACAGGAGAAGAAAAATTGTGGATACCATCAAAATTAATGAAGGTTTGGTTTGAAGAGGAGAAACCTCTTGGAAAATGAGAAATGACAGCTCATCCACAATGATGAACATCATACAGCTGGTAAAAAAAAACATGTAGGATGGGGGTTGGATTCTGTTCTTATCCCCACAGGAAAACACTCATCTTTGAAAAATTCAAAGGACCCTGGACATTTGAATACCGACAGTTGGAAAAATAACTACCCAATAGGGACTATCAAGAAAACTGAATAGGTTCTGTAAGTATAAAAATCTAAGATATATGTTTATATTTCTAAATTTATAGAGCTGGTTTTGGAGTTGGACTCTGGCTCAGTCCCTCTCTAATTCCAAGCCTATTAAGAGAAAAACCCAGAGTTTCTGGGGTTTCTCTCTCATGTCAAGAGCCATGATATGGGACAGAAAGAAAAGTGAATTTAGAAAACGTCTTTGCTTTTCTTCATGTCTATTTTTGTCTTTATCATGCCTTTCATTGAATATATGTCTGTATATGTCTATATAAATAATGTTTAAGTTTTCCACAATGAACAATAAGTTTTTCCTGCAATGATATTTGAAGTTTCCAGGAAGAAGATGGGGCCCCATAACAATAACTCCACCTGGTTAATATGACATCATGATACTGATAGCACTACTACAAGACCTGTTTTGGGTACCAGCTACACAATACAGTTCCAACTTGGTTAGCTGAAATGGTGCACATCTTTTACAACATTCTGGCCAGACCTCCACAAAATACTCAGAGACTATTTGCAATTTTACCAGACATTGATCTTGATATTTAACCATCATTTTACTTTCACAGGATCTCTGTGAAAGAATGTCGCCCCCATGACAGCTGGAAGTAATTCTAGAGGACAACGTCTCCTCTCCCAGCACAGTTTGCCCTCAGACTTAGGGACATCATTTAGGGGTTGATTATAGTTGGTATATGGTTGAGGGTTGGGGGAGGAATTTTATAAGCTCAGGGATCTTTTTGGAAAAAAAGGGAAAATTGGATGATGGGATAATAGATTGGTATTTGTGATTTATTGTTTATAGACAATTACATTGGATACAAAGTTAAATTATAATAAATATTGTATGCATGCATGCTTCTAACTCTGTTTAAAACATTATATATGTAAATATATAAATATATATATATGTATTTACCAAATTGCAGTGTACATTTCTACCTCTGATCAAGATACTTATGCATTATTTACATTTGGAGGTCATTGTCCTCAATTATTGCACAGTTGTTTATTGTCTTAGTCTTTAAGTTAGATAGGTATTAAGAATTGTAGATCATTAGTCATCTATGTTTGTCATATTTGTAGTTACACTAATCAGGTTCTTTAGATATATAGAGATTATATTCTGTATAAATAGATAATCTTCAACCTCTTCAAAGAACTGTAGAAAATGGCATTTAATCTAACTTAGAGTTCTGTGGTAGTGAGACACAATCGTTTCTGGCAATATTGATCTATTCCTGAGAGATTGTTGAGCACCAAAGACACTCCACTTGGAGCTTGTCTTCTTCTTGGCCAAACTGGCCTCTGGGCAAGGAACTGCCCATACCTCAACTACTGACAAAATATACAGGATCCAAAAATGGATAAGCAGAACTGCCAAATCATGCCAAGACAGGGTATGATGGTTTTGAAAAATTTCTTGCCTTTAAAAATAATCTGTCAATTATTCTAGGCCTTAGCCAAAGTTGGTGGCTCAACATTTCAAACGTGACTTTGGTGGATTGCCCAGGTAGCCAGTTGTCTTTGTGATTTGCTGCATGATTTGGAAGTTGTTGGATTGCACTTCCTAATTACTAAGGTAACATTATTTCCCTTCTCGGAACTTCAATGGGTTTGAAGACTAGATAAATGTGGTTACTTTTCACTCATGACTAGCCAAGTTATTTATTATACATGACTTAAGCTAGTTAGAATAGGATATTTGTTCTTATTGTGTATAATTTTGTAGTAGGTTTAGAAATCTCTTACTTAAACAATAGGGGGAGGTGATGTGGGAGCTCCTTCCACTTCTTCAGCCAATAGCCTTTGAGATACCAGCCTATTGGGGCGTGGTCTCTTTCACTTTAAAAAGCAGCAGAACCCTCCTCTTTCTCTCTTTCTTTGGACTTTGGTTCCAGTGACTAGATTCCTTTCCTGGTCGAGTAGAGGGCTGTTGTCTAGGACTGTGTTCTGTAAGTTTTTCCTTTAAAATAAATAACCCTTTTATCAATAATAATTCCAAACTGGTATGGGATTGTTTTGTGCATTACAAACTCTTATGACTAATGTGTTTAATATGATAGAAATATATCCTTCAGGTAAACTAAGAAATGGTGAGAGTCTGTGATAGTATGCACAGGGTTTGCATGAGTCAGCACCAGATGGGGGCACAGCGCTGAGAGAAAAGTGAATCCAAGCTATCTTCCCTAACTCAGAAGCTATCTCCAATTGATAATCATTTGAAAATAAAAGTTTTTCTTTTCAGTGGAGTCTCACTGGTGACACAAACCATTCTCAGTGGCAGATACTATGTTTAACAGTAGATGGGAAACAGAAAAAAGCACTCAATTGTAAAGCTACACTGGTTCCATTTTGTGCTCTTCACACCATTTCTTGGGATCTTTCAGTAGCAGGCCTCACCAGCCTCGCATCAGGGTCTCATGCTCAGAGCAGAGGAAAACAAGTTGTTCACAAGAAACTCAGGGTCTGGTGCTCTGTAGTCCCCAACACCCAATGGTTTTTTTTTGGAGATTATTTGTCTCATGATTTTAAGGGACTCTTTTCCTTTTATTTTTAACCTTAGAGGTCCTTTGGAGGTTTTTTATTGGATTAATGTGTGTATCAAAGTATGTGTCCCTGTCTATGTGTGTTTCTCATGCTTTTATTTTTACTTTCTTCTGTTTATTTTTTTTGCTCTATTTTGGTGTGTTTTTCACTTTACTTATTTTATTTTATTATTATTCTTTAGATGCCTGTTTGTTTTTTAAGTTGAGACAGGAAAGGAAGGTGTGGATTAGGATGGAATGGGAGGTGGGGAGGATATTTGATGAGTTGCAGAAGAAGAAAACATAACATATCTTATATGAAAAATATATTTTCAAAATAAGAAATAAACATTAATTTTCAGACTTCAATAATTTTTGGTAATGACTATTGACAATTGATTTTCAGTTGTAATTATGAAGAAAACACCGTGTGCAAACACAGACTTAAGCTCACATCCAGAATCTTCCTATTTCACACGAGTATTTGACATTGTATTGGAACTTAAAAGAGAATATATTTTTGCTTCTTATGAAAATCATATAAAGTATGCAACTGAGACCAAGATCTAGACCAAGGTTAATGTAATCATATATTTTTTAGTACTAAGGAAGGTGAAAGTTCTGTGATGGTATACATTCCTAGATTGGCAATGGACCATTTACCCACGAATCTAGAAAACAGATAATTTTGCTCTTCCAGATGAATTCATATAGGTGTACTTGCAGTTTATCATATGGAATCTTCACATTGCTCTCAGAGAATACTCTCAAGGGGGGAATTATTTTATCAGAAAGAGAAATCAGCAGAGAATTAAGTAAAATTTGTGCTCACAAAATTCAACAATGTACCTGAAATATCTGAAATAAAAGTTTCTGAAAGTCACTCCAAACTGATGCCAAACTTTTCCCTCAACCATCTGGGAAAAGACTTGGAACTCTAGCCCAGGATCATAGTTCCAAACTGTCTCTTGGTTAGGTCCCTTGATAAATGTCACCTTGTTTTATGCAGGAGGTTTGAGGTTATATTAAGCTTATCTCTGTAACAATATTCTGGATTAGTGAGAGATATGACTTTTAAAATGATGTTTCATATTTTGTTCTCAGAATCACCTGTATAATGTAGTTATTGTTATTGTTAGTCCTCTGTGCCTGAAGGACACTAATAGAGCATTGTTTTGAAACTTGAATTGCTTTTTCTTTCCATTATAGGAGGATTTGCTTAGGCAATTGAACCTGGCTGGGATATATTGTATAATGCTATAGAATAGCTTTCCCTAATTTAAAAAATAGTTTCTTTAAGCTATATAGAAATAGAATCATAAAGAATGCAGGAAGTAAGCTGGATCACCACCCTTATTTATCCCAGGCCATATCTCTGAGCATGTTTACACAGTATAGTGGAAAGCAGCTTGAAATTCTTTTGTTAGTCAATTGTTTACCTTGAATTTTGTTGACAGATAGAGGTGAGGTTGAGGAAATATAGAGCTGGATGTTAGAAAGCATAGACTCTGCTTCAATGTAGCTGTGAGTGCCTCCTACTCCTATCTGAGTAGCAAATCAAGAGAAAATGGAAAAAGTAGTTATTGTATAGGGAGGTCTCTAAGATGTTTACCAATTTAAAACTAAGGGCAGGCAGGCAAAGCTACAATAATAATAACCTAAATAAAACCACATACTTAGCACTTCAGTGCTACTTTCTGATATGAGGTGAAAGCCATCTCTTTTCTTACCCTCTGACTCTTGAGAAGTTTCTTCATTAAATTGTCAAAAGTTACATTAACCATCATAGAAATTGAGTTTCTTACTTTGAGAGCAAAGTGTAAAATGTTGAATGGATGATCAATGAACAAGAAGGCTTTAAAGAAAACTAAGTTTAGAAATTCTTTTATAAAATGTACTAAACACTGATGCAGAAAGAAAAAAATACAGGAAAGTTTGCATCCTGACTTTAGTTTAGTATTTGAGTATGTGAAATCACAAGAACACATTTAAAAACAAAATTAACATCACCAACAGTTAAAACTAAATTAATAGGAGACAATAATAACTGGTCATTAATATCCCTTAATAAAAATGGACTCAACTCACCTATAAAAAGGCACAGGCTAACAAAATGGATACAAACCTAGAATCTATCCTTCTTCTGCACACAAGAAACACATCTCAACCTCAAAGTCAGATGTCATCTCAGAGTAAGGGTTAGGAAAACCTATTCCAATCAAATGGACCTAAGAAACAAGCACGTGTAGCTATCCTAATATCTAACAAAATAGACTTTAAACTAAAATCAATCAAAAGAGACAAGGAAGGACATTTCATATTAGTCACAGGAAAAATCCTTCAAGAGGAAATCTCAATACTGAACATCTATGCCCCAAATACAAGGACACCCTCATATATAAAAGAGAAACTTCTAAAGCTTAAATCATACAGTAAACCCTACACACTAATAGTGGGAGACTTCAACACTCCACTTTCACAACCGGACAGGTCAGTCAGACAAAAAATAAACAGAGAAATAAGGGAACTAACAGATGTTATGACTCAAATGAACTTAACAGACATCTATAGAATATTCCATCCAAACACAAAAGAATATACCTTCACAGAACCTCATAGAGCCTTCTCAAAAATTGACCCCATACTCAGTAACAAAACAAATCTCAACAAATACAATAAAATTGGAATAACCCCATGTATCTTATTAGATCTCCATGGTTTAAAACGAGAAGTTAACAGCTATACTAATTCCAGAAAGCCCACAAACACATGGAAATTAAACAATGCTAACCTGAATCATCAATGCGTCAAGGAAGAAATAAAGAGAGAAATTAAAGACTTCCTAAAATTCAATAAAAATGACCACACATCATACTCAAATTTATGGGACACAATGACAGCAGTGTTAAGAGAAAAGTTCATAGCACTAAATGCCTACATAAAGAAGCTGGAAAAATCCCACACTAGTGAATTAACAGAACATTTGAAAACTCTAGAACAAAAAGAAGCAAACTCACTCAAGAGAACTAGATGGCAGGAAATAATCAAATTGAGAGCTGAAATCAACAAAATAGAAACAAAGAAAACAATCAAAGAGGTGGTTCTTCAAGAAAATCAACAAAATAGACAAACCTTTATCCAAACTAACCAAAAGGCAGAGAGAATATACCCAAATTAACATAACCAGAAATGAAAATGGGGACATAACAACAGACATGGAGGAAATACAGAGAATCATCAGGTCATATTTTGAAAACCTGTACTCCACAAAATTGGAAAACTTAAAGAAAATGGACAACTTTCTGGATAAATATCACTTACCAAATTTAAATCAAGACCAGATAAGCAAATTAAACAGACCTATAACTGCTGAAGAAATAAAAAGTCATCAAAAGTCTCCCAACCAAAAAAAGCCCAGGAACAGATGGTTTCAGCTCAGAATTCTACAAGATTTTCCAAGAAGAATTAATACCAAGACTCCTCAAATTATTCAACCCAATAGAAACAGAAGGAACATTGCCAAACTCTTTTTATGAGGTTACAATTACCTTGATACCCAAACCACAGAAAGACAATACTAAGAAAGAATTACAGACCAATCTCACTCATGAACATTGATGCAAAAATACTAAATAAAATACTAGCAAATCAAATCCAAGAACACATCAGAACCATCATCTACCATGATAAAGTAGGCTTCATTCAAGAGATCAAGGAATGGTTCAACATACGAAAATCTGTCAATGTAATCCACCATATAAACAAACTGAAAAATAAAAACCATATGATCATGTCTATAGATGCCAAAAAAACTTTTGAAAAAATACAACATCCCTTCATGATAAAGGTCTTGGAGAGAGCAGGAATACAAGGAACATACCTAAACATAATAAAGGCAATATACAGCAAGACAACAGCTAAGATCAAACTAAATCATGACAAACTAACAGCGATACCACTGAAATCAGGAACAAGACAAGGTTGTCCACTCTCTCCATATCTATTCAATATAGTTCTTGAGGACTTAGCTAGAGCAATAAGACACCAAAAGGAGATCAAGGGGATACAAATTGGAAAAGAAAAAATGAAACTCTCACTATTTGGTGATGATATGATACTTTACATAAGCGATCCCCAAAATTCTACCATGAACTTCCACAACTCATAAACACTTTCAGTAATGTAGCAGGATACAAGATTAACTTAAAAAATCAGTAGTCCTCCCTATACTCAGATGATAAAAAGGCTGAGGAAGAAATCAGAGAAACATCACCCTTCAAATAGCCACAAATAGCATAAAATTTCTTGGAGTAACTCTAACCAAACAAGAGGAAGACTTGTATGACAAGAACTTTAAATCTTTGAAGAAAGAAATTGAAGAAGACACCAGAAAGTGGAAAGCTCTCCCATGCTCTTGGGTATGTAGAATTAACATAGAAAAAAATGGCAATCTTATCAAAAACAATCTAGAGATTCAACGCAATGCCCATAAAAATCCCAGCAAAATTCTCCACAGACCTTGAAAGAATGATACTAAACTTCATATGGAAAAGCAAAGAAACAAAACAAAACAAAAACAAAAACAAAAACAGGATAGCCAAAACAATACTGTACAATAAAAGAACTTCTTGAGGCATCACAATCCTTGACTTCAAACTCTACTACAGAGGCACAGTACTGAAAACAGCCTGGTATTTGCATGGAAACAGACAGGAGAAGCAATGTAACCAAATCAAGGATCCGGATATTAATTCATACACCTTCAAACAATGATTTTTGATAAAGAAGCAAAAAATATCAAATGGACAAAAGGAAGCATATTTAACAAATGGTGCCAGCATAACTGGATATCAACATGTAAAAGAATAAAAATAGACCAATATCTATCACCATGCACAAAACTCAATTACAAATGGATCAAAGATCTCAACATAAAGCCAGCCACACTAAACCTTATAGAAGAGAAAGTGGAAAGTACTCTTGAAAGCATTGGCACAGGAGACTACTTCCTTAATATAACCCCCAGCAGCACAGACACTGAGAGAAACAATTAATAAATGGGACCTCTTGGAACTGAAAAGCTTCTGTAAAGCAAGAACACAGACAACAAGACAAAATGACAGCCTACAGAGTGGGAAAAGATCTTCATTAATCCCATATCAAACAGAGGTCTGATCTCAAAAATATACAAAGAACTCAGGAAATTTGTCATCAAAAGAACACATAATCCAATAAAAAATGGAGTACAAACCTAAACAGAGAACTCTCAACAAAGGAATCTAAAATGGCTGAAAGACACTTAAGGAAATGTTCAACATCCTTAGTCATCAGAGAAATGCAAATCAAAACAACTCTCAGATTCCATTTTACACCTGTAAGAATGGCCAAGATCAAAAGCACTGATGACAACTTATGCTGGAGAGGTTGTGGGGTAAAGGGAACACTTCTGCATTGCTGTTGGGAATGCAAGGCGGTATAGCCCCTTTGGATATCAGTGTGGCAATTTCTCAGAAAATTAGGAAACAACCTTCCTTAAGACTAGGCATTACCACTTTTGGGTATATGCTCAATTGTGCCACAAAGACATGTGCTCAACTATGTTCATAGCAGCATTGTTTGTCATAGCCAGATACTAGAAACAACTTAAATATCCCTCAACTGAAGAATGGTTAAGGAAAATGTACATTTACACAATGGAGTATTACACAGTAGAAAAATAATGACATCTTGAATTTTTCAGGCAAATGGATGGAGCTAGAAAACATCATTTTGAGTGAGTTAATCCAGAAAGACAATTATCATATGTACTCACTCATAAGTGGTTTTTAAACATAAAGCAAAAAAAACCCAGCTTACAAATCACAATTCCATAGAAACTAAACAACAATGAGGACCCTAAGAGAGACATACATAGATCTAATCTACATAGGTTATAGAAAAAGACAAGATCTTCTGAGCAAAATGGGAGGATGGCGATCTTGGGTAATTGTTGAAGGGGAAGGGAGTGTTAGGGAGGGGAGCAGAGAAAAATGTAGAGCTCAATAAAAATAAAAATAAAAAACACTTCTCTTAAAATTATATATTTGAAAACTGCAAAAACTTAACACCCAAACCTACAGAATTAAAATTGCAAAAATTAAAATGCATAAACTATCTTCAGTGTTTATTATGTCGAACTTAATTCGGGCCACTGAATAGAATAAAATAGATACTTTATTCTCTGCTTTTGCATTTTGTTTTTTAAGTTTCTATCTTAACGTGTAGAAAATAAATATATTTATAAACATACATTTATAGTTTATTTAGTAAGATAACAAGTTGAGACACAGATTGAGGAAAAATCTGTAGTATTTAAAATAGCAAGTTAATTTACCAGATAAATACAAATAATTTGCAAAGGGAGAATTAACATTTAAAATTATTATTAAATTTCTTTTCTGGAGTTTTTTTGGAAGAGTAACATCTTATATTTATGGTGACTTCGTTAACATTTGGCCCATTTAGGTACAATATCTATAATAACAATGAGTTAGAAAAACTAACATATTTAAATTTTACTTTATGTGATACCTTATCAAACTGTGTTTGAATGTATTTTAAAAGGATCATATAATGTTATAAGACAAGAGCATAGGAATTCATCATCATCTGTTAATTTTCCTTCTATATAGTATAGTCTCTAAGAATAAAAATCCTGAAACACAGGTAGTATATACTTTTCAGAGGGAGTCATTATTAGGTTGGGGGGAAACCTCACACTAAGAAAATTCCCAGGAATCCACAAGGATGACCCCATCTAAGAATCTAAGCAATAGTGGAGAGGTTACCTGAACTGGCTTTCTCATGTAATTTGACTGATGACTGCCTTAATTGTCGTCTTAGAACTTTCATCCAGTAACTGATAGAAGAAGATGCAGAGATTCACAGCTAAGCAGTGGGCCAAACTCCAGGAGTCCATTCGAAGAGAAGGAGTGATTATATAAACAAAGGGATCAAGACCATGATGGGGAAACCCACAGAAACAGCTACCCAGAGCTAGCAGGAACTCCCTTATTCCAGATTGACAGCTGGGGAACCAACATAGGACCAAACTAGGCACACTGAATATAGGCGACTGTTGGGTGGCTTGGGCAGTTTATTGGGTCACTGGTCATGGGAACAGTGTTTCTCCCTAGTTCATGAACTGGCCTTTCCCTATTGAGCGATACCTTGCTCAACCTTGGAATAGGGCTATGGTCTTTGTCCTGCCACAAACTGATGTGACAGACTCCTAATGGCGGGACCTCCTTTCTCTGAGGAGTGGATGGGAATTAGGGTCAAGGGAAGTTGATGGGAGTTGAAGAAGGGGAGGGAGAGGAAATTGGGATTGTGACATAAAAATGAAAAAAGATTGCATAAAAATAAAGTATGAAAAGAATAAATAATATCCAATTAGAAACCAAAGAAGTTTATTTGAAGCTCGCAGGCCAAAATTCCTGCATAGGTTTGTGATTAAATTTCCTGACATTTATGGTAAAGACTGGGGAGATGACTTATTCAGTAATGTGGCTGCCTTACTGCATGAGGATCTTAGATCAGATTATTAAATATAAACACACACACACACACACACACACACACACACACACACACACACACACTAAATAAAAAAAAAACTAAATGCTGCAGTGTGCACCTGTAATCCCAATAGTAGAAATGCTAAGTCAAGAAGAGTTTGCATCTAACTGGCAGGAATCATCATCAAACTGGTGAACTTCAGGTTCAGAGTGTGATCCTGTCTCAAAAATAATAAGGTATAGAGCAACTGAAGAAGAGCCAAGCTCTGTCTCCAGCCTTCGTATACATGTGCAAAGCCACGCACATATACTAGTATTTTGGATGTGAATGGAATTGAATTTCCAAGTTTGAAAACTGTTTGAAGTACCTAGTAGATAGAACTTTGTTTCTAAAAGAGACAAAAAAGTAAAAAGAAAAAACAAAATGAAATGAAACAAATCCAAAATACTCCCCATTAAAAATGAACAATAAACTTAAATAGACTTCTCTTTTTTTATTTTTTATGGTGTTTTTTTATACATTTTTTATTGATACTTATTGAGCTCTACATTTTTCTCTGCTCCCCTCCCTCCTTCAATCCTCCCCCAAGGTCCCCATGGTCCCAATTTACTCAGGAGATCTTGTCTTTTTCTACTTTCTACTTCCCATGTAGATTATATCTATGTAAGTCTCTCTTAGTGTCCGCATTGTTGTTAAATTCTCTGGGACTGTGGTTTCCATCTTACACCTGTAAGAATGGCCAAAATCAAAAACACTGATGACAACTTATACTGAAGAGGTTGTGGGGTAGAGGGAACACTCTGCATTGCTGGTGGGGATGCAAGATGGTACAACCCCTTTGGATGTCAGTGTGGCAATATCTCAGAAAATTAGGAAACAACCTTGCTCAAGACCCAGTAATACCACTTTTGGGTATATATCCAAAGGATGCTCAATCGTGCTACAAGGACATGTGCTCAAGTATGTTCATAGCAGATTTTTTTGTCATAGCCAGAACCTTGAAATAACCTAAATGCCCCTCGATCGAAGAATGGATAAGGAAAACATGGTACATTTACCAATGGAGTACTACACAGCAGAAAAAAATAACAACAGCTTGAATTTTGTAGGAAAATGGATAGAGCTGGAAAACATCATTTTGAGTGAGGTAACCCAGACACATAAAGACAGTTATCACATGTCCTCACTCATAAGTGGTTTTTAAGCATAAAGCAAAGAAAGCCTGACTTATTTTATTTTTTAACTTAGTTTTCCTGAAAATGGACTTTTGTTCACATTATGTTTTCCACTCCCCTGGCTCATCCCACATCCAACTTTTTCTGCACCTCCCCTCCCATCTGGTTCTACCCTCTTTTTGTCTCTCCTTAGAAAATAAACAGGCACATAAGGGATAATTATATATAGAATAAAAACAAGTTGGAATAGGACAGAACAAACAAACAGAAGAAAAGGGGACAAAGAAAAATTATAATAAATACATATTGGTAAAGAGACACAGAATGTTCAAACCCACGGGAATTCCATAAAAAGAATACCAGAAGCGTAATATATATACGAAGGTGATCTTATCTACATATATTCTTAGGGTTCACATTATTACTTAGCTTCTCTAGGATGATAAACTATAGGCTCAATATTCTTTGTTTATAGCTAGATAAAATTGGGAGAATGGGGGTGGGGGGACAAGGGAGGGTGGAAGGGAAAGAGGAGGAGAGAAAGGAAGGGGTAAGGAGAACTTGAGGGAATGGGATAGTTAAGAAGGAGGAAGGACAGAGATGAGAGCAAGGAAAAAGATATCTTGATTGATGGAGCCATTACAGGGTTAGCAAGAAACCTGGCTCTAGAGAAATTCTCAGGAATCCACAAGGATGACCCCAACTAAGACCCTAAGCAATAGCAGAGAGGGGGCCTGATACTGACTTGCCCTGTAGTCAGATTGATGAATATCTAAAATATATCCAGCAACTGATGGAAACAGAGGCAGAGTCCCACATCGGAGTACTGGACTGAGTTCCCAAAGTCTGGTTGAAGAGTGGAAGGAATGAGAACATGAGCAAAGGAGTCAAGACCATGATGGGTTCATCCACTGAAACAGTTTACCTAAGCTAATGGGAGCTCACCAACTCCAGCCAGAATGGGAAGAAACAAGCATAGGATCAACTGCCCCCTCTGAATGTGGCTGACAGTTGCATGGCTGGGGCAGACTGGGGGGCCACTAGCAGTGGCACCAAGATTTATTCCTACTGCATGTACTGGCTTTCTGGGAAGCTGTTCTCTTTGGATGATACCTTGCTCAGTCTATATATAGTAGGGAGAGTCTTGGACCTTCCCCCAAAGCAATGTGTCTTACCCTCTTTGAGGACTGGATGGGAGTGGGGTGGAAGGGTATGTGGAGGGAATGGGACTAGGGGAGGGAGTGGGAACTTGGATTGGTATGCATAATGAAAAAAGATAATTTGTTTGTTTGTTTAAAAATATATACACAAATGACCTGCAAGGTATTAAAAATTGCCTCGGCACAGCATTATGAGACAGCAATGTCTATGAGTTCATTTTCTGTTGTCCATCTATTGCTGGGCATAGGGACTACCCCTAAGAGCAAGTTTGTTTCCCCAGTGAGACTCACTTGGAGGGAACTAATTTTTTTCATTTGAAAGTGGTTTTAAATTGGAAATAGTTTCTAAGTTGTGGGTAGGGGCTTGTATCTACTGATTTTTTTTCAGGTCTAGGACCCCATCCAGCCACTGTGTTGGACCTGTGTTGGCCCTGTGCATCCACACAGACTCTGAGTTCAGGTATATGTCACTCCTGCTGTGTTTAGAAGGTTTTGCTCCCGTGGTGTCTTCCATCCCTTCTATCTTTTACACTTTGTCACCTATTGCTCAGAGTTTGCATTTTGTCTTGCTATGGGTCACTGTTTTTACTGTATTTTGCTGCAGGAGAAAGCTTCCTTGATAATGACTGGGCAAGGCATTGATTTAAATATAACATAATGTAATCAGGAGTCATTTTATTGCTATATTTCTTTAGTAGAACAGTGGCATTTGTGTTTCTCCTATGTCTCAGGTTGTTGGCCACCCAAGCAATGTGAGGTATGGATTCCTTCTTATAAAGTGGACCTTAACCAAATCAAATAGTTTGGTTACTCCGGCAAGGTTTGTGCTATCACTTTATCTTTTGGTAGAATGCAGAGTACCTTCTAGTGCCAAGAATGCACTAGGTGGGTACCAGTTGACATTCATTGTGTTTAATTAGTTGTGTAGGTATTGTCTTAAGCAATAGGGCTTTGCCATTCATTTGTGGAGAGCATCTTATATCCATAGAATCAGCCTGGGTTGAATGGGAGTTCCCATGGGACTCCTTTGACTAGCAAGTTAATTAGATATAACTCAATCTTAGCACTGGAAACTTCTTTTGGTGATAAGAGAAAACCAATAGGGAACCTGCCTCTCCCATTATTTGACTATATTAATTAGATAACCTCATGTATGTTTATATTTTTAATGATCTCCTACTGTATTTATGTTTCCAATTAGCCTCTCAAATGACCCTTAATTATAGTTGTCCCTCTCTGTATATTCTTTCTTTCCCCTTCTGTCCTTCTTCTTGGGTTATCCTTCCATTCCACTGTTCCATTTTATGCCCATCCATCCATAACTGCCTATTCAAATTTCTTTCCTAGGGGGATATATTCTTTCTACTTAGTGTTTTACTCTATGCCTAATTTCTTTGGTTCTATGGATTTTAGCATGTTTATCATTGACTTAACAACATCAACATATAGGCAAATGTATGCTATATTTGTTGTTCTTGGTCCAGATTACCAAAATCACGATAATTATTCTCTAGTTCCATTCATTTTCCTGAGTATTTAAATATTTCATATTTTAAAAGTTCAGTAGCATTCTATAAATGTAAAATTTCTTATTTTTCCATCTATTGATATATGTCTAGATTATCTCCAATTACTGACTATTATGAATAGTGCAACAGTGAACATGGTAGTTTACAAAAAGCATCCTTTTTTGAATAAGACTACTATAGCTGAATATTGTGGTAGATTGAATCCAAGTGTCCTGAGGTATGGCCACATAGATTTATGGATTTCCATAATGACTATACAAATTTACACTCCTTTCAGGAATGGATGAATGTTTCCCTTATTACATATCAGTTCCAGCATAATATGTCATTTGTTTTATTTATCTTGGTCTTTCTGACTTGTGTAAGATAAAAATCATAAAGTAGGTTTAATTTGCATTTTCATGATGACTAATCTCAAGCAGTTCTGTAAGTGTTCCTCAGCCATTTGAATGCCCTCCTTTCAGAATTCACTGTTTAGTTCTGCAGCCAAATTTTTAATTTGCTATGTATTTATTTTCTTGATATCTATTTTTTGAGTTCTTCATATATTTTGGATATTATATCTCCAGTTCTCTATTGGATGTATAGTTGGTAAAAATCTGCTCACATTTAGTAGGTTGCTGAGTTGTTCAAATGTTAGATTCAAATGCAGAAACTTTTCTGTTTCCTGAAATCTTATTTAATTGTTGCTGGTCTTGGTATCCGTGCTTTCAATGTTCTCTTCAGAAAGACTTTCCTGTGCCAATGAGTTCAAGATTTATACCCACTTTCTCTTCTATTGGATTCAGTATATCTGGTATTTTGTTGAAGCCTTTGAAACACTTGGGTCAGGGTAATAAATATGGATCAATTTTGATTCTTCTGTACATAGCCATGCAGTTTAATCAATTCCATTTGTTGAAGATGCTGTTTGTTTTTTAGTGTGTATTCTTGGAACCTTTATGAAAAATCAGATGTACATAGATTTGTCTATTTATATTTGGATCTTGTTCAGTATTCCACTGATCAACATGGCTGTTCTTACATCAAAACTCTTTTATTACTATAGTTATGTAGTCCAATTTGAGGTATGGGATGGCGACACCTCCAGCAGTTCTCTAATTGTTCAGGATTCTTTTAGCTTTCCTGGAATTTTCATGTTTCCATATGAAACTGATAATTGTCCTTTGAAGATTTGTGAAGAATATTGTTGGAATTGAAATCTTGATGGGATTACATTGAATATTTCAGTTGCTTTTGGTAGGATGGCCATTTTTACTATATTAGTCCAACTGATCTGAGCATCTGAGATCCTCCCATCTTCTGAAAGCTTCTTCTATTTCTATCTTCAAATATAGGTTTTTGTTTGTTGTTTTTTATAACAGAGTGCTTTCACTTGCTAGGTTAGAATTACTCTAACATATTTTATATTATTTGAGGCTATTGTGAAAGATATTGCTCCCTTGAATTCTTTGTCATTATGTTTGTCTTTTGAATATAGGAAGGCTACTGATTTTTATGAGTTAATTTTGTATCCAACTACATTGATGAAAATGCTTAACATTTGAAGGAGTTCCCTCCTAGAATTTTTACAGTCATTAATGTATACTATCATATCATCTGCAAATGAAGCTATTTTGACTTCTTCTTTTTCAATTTATATTCCCTCAATCTCCTTCAGTTGTCTTACTGCTCTATCTAAAACTTCAAGTATTATGTTGAATATGCATAAAGAGAGTGGAGAACTTTGCCTTGTTCCTGATTTGTGTGGAAATGCTTTGAGCTCCTTTCCATTTAAGTTCATGCTAGGTATGGGCTTACAGTAAATGACCTGTGTTATGTAGAGATATATTCCTTGTATTCCTCTTTTCCAGTACTTTTCCTTTTTATCATGAATGGGTATTGAATGTTTTCAAAGACCTTTTCTGCATTTAATTAGATGATCATGTAGTTATTGTCTTTCATTTTATTTATATGACAGATTATATTTATTGATTTTCATATACTGAACTATCCCTTCATTTCTTGGATAAAGCCTACCTATCATGGTGATGGTTCTCTTTGATATTTTCTTAGAGTCTGCTTGAATGTATTTTTATTAAAAATTTTTACAGTTATGTTTATGATGGAATTTTGTCTTCAATTTCTGTTTTTGGTTCTGTTTTTATGTAGTTTTGTTATAAGCATAACTATAGACTTATAAAACAATTGTGACAATGTTACTTCTGTTTCTATTTTGTAGAATAATTTGAGGAACATTGTCATTGACAGTTCATTGAAAATCTGGTAGAATTCTACATTAAAGACATCTGATCCTGGGATTTGTTGAATGATTTTTAATTTATTGCTACTATGTCACTAGGGATTATAGGTCTGTATAGATTGATTATCTGATCTTGACTTAACTTCGGCAGGTGGTGATATTTAGAAGATTATCCACTTATTTTAGATTTTCTAATATGATGTAATGTGAGTTTTTAATGTATGCACTTATGAGTTTCTAGATTTACTCAGTGTCTGCTGTTATTTCCTTTTTCATCATTGGTTTTGTTAATTTGGATCATATCTTTCCATTTTTTATTTAATTTGCATTAGGGTTTGTCAATATTGCTGATCTCAAAAATCTTACTCTTTGTGTCATTGATTCATTGTATTGATTTTTTGTTTCTTTTTTATTGATTTTAGTTCTGAGTTTGATTATTTGTTACCATGTACTTTTATTGTGTGTGATTCCTTGTTTTTGTTCTAGAGCTTTAATGTATGCTTTGAGCTTATTTTTGTTGTTGATATTCAGCTTTAATTTCTGTTGGTGAGATGGGATGAAGACTGTTATCTAATTTTCTTGTATCTGGTGAGACTTGCTTTGTATTTGAGTATGTGGTCAACTTTTGAGAAAGTTCTATGTGGTGCTAAGAAACAGGAACATTCTTTTGTGTTTGGGTGAAATGAAATGCTCTATAATATCTGTTAGGTCTATTTGGATTATTATTTCAGTTAGGTCCAGAAATTCTTTACTTACTTTTCATTTAGATGACCTATCTATTTGGGAGAGTGTGGTATTGAACTCACAAGAAATCAGGGTATTAGGGTCAGCATATGATTTAAGCTGTAGCAGTATTTCTTTATGAACTTGGGTCCTTTCACGTTTCAGGCACCAGATGTTAAGATTTTAAGATGTTAATAATTGAAATGTCATCTTGGTGGATTTTTTCTTTGATGAGTATGTAGTGCTCTTCTCAATCTTTTCTGACTAATTTTTATAAGTCTATATTGTAAAGTATCAAAATGACTACACCAGCTTTCTTCTTAGGTCCATTTTCTTGAAATTTCTTTTTCCATTTTTTTCCCTTGAGGTGATGTCTACTTTTGATGTTGAAGCATATTTCTTGGATGTAGTAGATGGTGTATTTAGATTTTGCACCCATTCTGTTAATCTGTGTCTTTTCGTTGGGAGAACTGATGCCACTAATGTTGAGAGTTATCAATGACCAGGGTTGTTGATTATAGCAATTTTGTTGTACTCTGTGGGCATGTGCTGTCGTGTGTGTGTGTGTGTGTGTGTGTGTGTGTGTGTGTGTGTGTGTGTACATCAGTACGTGTGTGCTCCCCTATCCTCTTCCTTTTTGTTTGGCGATCTGGGAGTATTTATTTCCTGAATTTTCTTGATGTCGTTAAACTCTTCACTTTGACTACTATAAACTGTTTTTTATTGAGCTCTACATTTTCCTCTGCTCCCCTCCCTGCTTCTCCCTTCCCCTTCAACCCTCCCCCAAGGTTGATCCCAATTTACTCAGAAGATCTTGTCTTTTTTTTTTTTTTTGAGATAGGTTTTCTCTGTGTTGCTTTGGAGCCAGTCCTGAAACTAGCTCTTATAGACCAGGCTGGCCTCGAACTCACAGAGACCTGCCTGCCTCTCCCTCCTGAGTGCTGGGGTTAAAGACATGTACCACCAGTGCCCAGCTGAAGATCTTGTCTTTTTAAACTTACCATGTAGATTAGATCTATGTATGTCTCTCTTAGGGTCCTAATTGTTGTCTAAGTTCTCTGGGATTGTGGTTTGTGGGCTGGTTTTCTTTGCTTTATGTTTAAAAAACACTTATGAGTGAGTACATGTGATAATTTTCTTTCTGTTTCTGGTTTACCTCACTCAAAATGATGTTTTCTATCTCTGTCCATTTTCTGCAAAATTCAAGATGTCATTATTTTTTTTCTACTGTTCAGTACTCCATTGTATAAATGTACACATTTTCTTTTGCATTCTTCGATCGAGGGGCATTTAGGTTGTTTCCAGGTTCTAGCTATGACAAACAAAACTGCTATGAACATAGTTGAGCACATGTCCTTGTGGCATGATTGAGCATCCTTTGGATATATACCCAAAAGTGGTATTGCTGAGTCATAAGGAAGGTTGTTTCCTAATTTTCTGAGAAATTGCCACGCTGATATCCAAAGGGGCTATACCACCTTGCATTCCCAACAGCAATGCAGAAGTGTTCCCTGTACCCTACAACCTCTTCAGCATAAGCTGTCATCAGTGCTTTTGATCTTGGCCATTCTTACAGGTGTAAGATGGAATCTGAGAGTTGTTTTGATTTGCAATCTCTGATGACTAAGGATGTTGAATATTTCCTTAAGTGTCTTTCAGCCATTTTAGATTCCTCTGTTGAATGTTCTCTGTTTAGGTCTGTAATCCATTTTTTTTTAAATTGGATTATGTGTTCTTTTGATGACCAATTTCTTGAGTTCTTTGTATATTTTGAGATCAGACCTCTGTCCGATGTGGGGTTAGTGAAGAACTTTTCCCATTCTGTAGGCTGGCGTTTTGTCTTGTTGACTGTGTCCTTTGCTTTGCTTCTTTTCAGTTCCTGGTACTGGCACAAGAACAGACAGTAAGACCAGTGGAACCGAATTGAAGACCTCTATACTAATCCACACACCTTTGAATTCCTGATTTTTGACAAAGAAGCTAAAAATATAAAATGGAAAAAAAACATGTTTATCAAATGGTGCTAGCATAACTAGATATCAACATCTAGTGCCTTTAATTAGCTGGATTTGTGGTTAGATATGACTTCAATTTAGTTTAATTATGCTGTGCATTTCTTCCGCAATCTATTGCAATTGAAAGGTTTGTTGGGATATAGTAGTATGGACTAACAAATGTGACTTCTTTAAAATTGTAGAACATCTGCCCAGTGCCTTCTGGATTTGAGAGTCTCTATTAAAAAACTAAGCATTCTTCTTCTGGGTTTACCTGTATATGTTACTTGGTAATTTTCCCTGCAAGATTTCAATATTCTTCCTTTGTTTCATGCATTTAGTTTTTGATTATTATGTGCCATGGGCTCACTCTCTCTCTTTCTTTCTCTCTCTCTCTCTCTCTCTTCCTTTCTCCCTCCCTTTCTTTGTTTTTCTTCCCCCTTCCTTTCTTCATTCCTTTCTTCTCTTTTGTTTTGTTTTCTTTTCTTTTGTTTTTTATTTTTGTTTTGAGACAATGCTTTTCTTTGCAGCCCTGGCTCTTTTGGAACTCATTATATAGACCATGCTGGCCTCAAACTTGAGATCTGCCTGCCTCTTTCTCCGGAGTACCTGGATTAGATACCATCATATACCACCATGCCCTGCTGGAATTTCTTTTCTATTTGGTGTTTGAATGCCTCTAGTAACCTTCGTAGATATTTCCTATTTTAGGTAATGGAAAATTTGTATAATTTTTTGAAATTATTTTCTTTGCCTTTGACCTTTTCTCATGTTTTCTACTACTCATAGATTTTATCTTTTCATAGCATTCATAGACATTTTGTGTCTGGTAAATAATCTGTAGTGCTGTTAATTTCATGTTCATAGGAGGGAAAATCACACAAGATACCATTTCTTGTTATAACACAAGATACCATTTCCTGTTATGTAGTCTATAAATGAAGGTAGTTTAATAGTATTTTGCATTTATTATTTGTATTTTTAAAAGAGTCTGATGTATGTTAGCTTATATAAATACCTTTTAATATCTGTTATGAACATTACTCTTTTCATGTATTAAAGTTACATATTTTAACCTCAAGGGCTTGATGTGGGATTCCCTTCTGTATGCTATGACTATGCTTTATTGGTTTATGAGGAAGCTGCTTTGGCCTATGTCAGGGCAGAATATAGCCAGGAAGGAAATCCAAACAGATATATATAGAGAGAGTAGGCAGAGTCAAGTAGACACAATGTAGCTTCTGAACGAGACAGATGCTGAAACCTTTCTTGTATGCCACAGCCTCATGGTATTAGACATATTAATAGAAATGGGATAAGTTAAGATGTAAGAGTTACTTAATAAGAAGCCTGAGCTAATAGACTAAGCAGTGTTGTTACTAATATAGTTTCTTTGTGATTATTTGGATCTGGGTGGCAGGAAATGAACAAGCAACCTCTGTTTACAAGTTTACAACAGCCTTATATTTTTCATATAAACTAAATGTCACAATATTATTTGAAATAGTCTTGCATTCACTTTTTAAAAATATTTTAAAGTGAAATTGAGACACATCACTTCTCCCTGCTTTTTTCCCTCCAACCCTCACAGGTACCCTTTCATTTCTCCACTCTCAAGTTGATAGCCTCTTGAGTATTTCTGTTGCACATACACCCACAGTCACGTATGTATATTTATGCACAAATATATAAACCCAACTAGCTGAGTCTGTTTTGTTGTTTGTGTGTATATGGTCTCAGGATTGACAATTCTGCACTGGACAACAAATAAGGGGACTCAACCTTAGGAGAGACTCTTTTTCCGAAGTTTTTGGTAAACTTTATTTCTTTGTGCTTGGGTTGGACCCCATGAAATTTTCTCCTTCTGTGTTAACATACCCAATGATATTTCTCTTGTTCCATCATGCAGCTGTTTCTAAGAGAGACTATTTTACAGCAGGCTTCACCATATTCTGACTCTTATAATCTTTCTGGCCCATCCTCTGTGATTTTCCATGAGCCATTGATGCAGTAACTGTGTCATACATGGTTTGTGACAAACAAAACACCAAGTACCAGGTATGAGAAACCTTCTTTTGAATGGTTGGTAAAGACATCTGAAATGACTCCAAAAACATTATAGACTATTGATGTAACCCTTGTTTGATTCTCAGAGTTGTGGGTGGGTCTTTATTGCTAAAAACACTGAACATTTAGGATAAAGGCTTGACTGATTTCATCTGACATGAAAGCTTATTTCTTACATTATAGCCTCCATGGTAACAGAGGCTGATTATCAAGCTGTTTAAAAAGAATCAATTAAAGCATCCTTCTCAGCTCTAACACCAATGAATTATGTCAATGACCACTAAGTCAAAGCATCTGTAAAGGTGCTGTAAGCAGTACTCACATGTCCTTAGTTTCTAACAGTTGTATAATTGAACTTCTAAACCTCTAACTCTCTAAATACAACATAGATTCTAATTGTTCCTCATAACAAAAACCTAAGTTAAATATAGGGGTTACTGCTGTAAGATAAGAGAAGCAGAGCAGCTAACAACTGGAGAGTTCTTACCTCTCCCAGTATTTAGATCAAAGGGGCAATCCTGCCTCTACAAATCCTCAAACTGCAGCTCAGACTGAATCCTCAGACTGCTTCTGAGCTCCTGTTTACTTCTGGCTTATATACCTGTCTCTGCCCAGCCATATCACTCCTGTCTCCACCATGCTAGTTCTGGGAGTAAAGGCCTGTCCTGGGATAACTTTTGTGTGAGCTCTATTTCTTTTTTAGACAGATTCAATCTTGTATAACCCAGGGTGGCTTTGAACTCACAGAGATACATCTGCTTCTGACTCACAAGGGCTGTGATTAAAAGTGTGTGCCACCACTGCTGGTCTCTATGGCTAACTAATGGCTTAGCTCTATAGTCTGATCTTTAAGCAAACTTTGTTAGATTACAAACAAAATATCATGACATCTAAACTTCTAAACCTCTAAAAAGGCCTAAACAGGAAGGAAACCAGGACTGTTGCTGAAGCCTAGCCAGGTTCCCTGTGCCAGTGAGATCATGGGCAATCAGTTTATTTTGAAAACTATTTAATTCTAATATTTGTATATATGTTTATGACATTGGCTGTAGTTTTTATATTTTATAATTATTAATCTTTTGAGTCAGTTACTGGCCTTATAGGATAATTTTAATAAGTGTTTACTTTTAAAGATTTATTTATTTATTATGTATACAGTATTCTGTCTGCATGTGTGCCTGAAGGTCAGAAAAGGGAACCAGATCTCATTACACATTGTTGCAAAACACCTTGTGGTTGCCTGTAATTGAACTCGGTATCTCCGGAACAAGCAGTGCGCTTAACTGCTGAGCCATATCTCCAGCCACAGGGTTTAGTTTTTTAAAATATCTTTTACTAGAATCTATATAGAATTGATCATATTTGTTTCCTAAAGGACAATATGTCACTAACAATTCTTCAGGATGTTATTATTTATAATATCTATTTTAAAAAAATATTATTGAATTGTGCCAATATTTTTCATTCTTTTGGTAAATTAGTTCTTCCTACAAATCTAAGTATTTAGATTAAATATTTGAGTACCTTATCTTAATAGTATTACTTTGCTTCTATTTTATTTGAATTTAGTTTATTTGTGTTACAAACCAATTGGGGAATGACATTTCAGTTTGAGATTACTGTTTTCTATATATGCCTACTGGTCCATGGCCTTATTATGCTATATTTTCTATATGTAATTTACATTAATTTGTTTTTTCAACCTGTTGTTGTAAGAACTGGTTCAGTGCACATCTCTTCTGGCTAATTTCTAACTGCTTATATCAACAGTTCTTCTCACAGGAACACCCTTTAACAGTTGATATGCTTTACCTAGACACAGAGTCAAAATTAATTGTAAATTAAGTCCCCTGAATGTCAAGCATCCAAAAACTGACTACAGCAGAATCAAAGTCTACCCTCCTTACTTGTAGGCAGAATGCCTGTTGCTGAATAATTACTGTTCTGAAGTGTCCTCTAAGTGCCTGCTGAAGGTAAACCATTCTTTATGTGATTGTACCTTTGCTTGCATATGTCCCCTTCAAGACCTGTAAGTTCTTCCCTTATAAGTTTATTAAGATTGCAATTTTCTAATCATTAATTTTCATAGAAACTGTCGATAAACCTTACTTTAAACAATATTTATAATTTATTCTCTTTATTTATGTGTAGAGTGGGATGAGAAAATGGCTAGTTTCTTTTATCTTAAAATTTTAGTCTATAATTTTGTCATGTTTTAATTTCATTTTTGATATGCAATTTCTAAGAGAAAAAAACCTTGAGCTTGTTAACCATATTGAAATCAAAGTTATGGTAGTCCATAACTCCAAACATAAAGCCAAGTGTTTGAGGAAGCTATGGTGGAATGCACATTTGTCAATGGACTGGCCATTTCTGAACTTTAAGACATGCATGTGGATGTTAAAACTAAAGTTTCTATAGTTAGTTCTCTCTCTCTCCACACCATGGGGTCTGTAAATCCAACTTCAGTCAAGGTTTGGTATCAAACATTTTTATGTAGTAAGTCCTATTCTTGTTTTCCTTTCTATTTTGTTATATTTTTCACTTTTTCCTTCAAGGAAAAGACAATTTTTTTTGGAGAAGTGAAGTGTTAACCAAAAAAAAGTTAAAGCCTAGGAAAATAATGAGAGCTTTATTATTAGTAGACAGGAATTGCTTGCTCTTTAGTGCATGTGCGTGTGTGTGCGTGTTTGTACATGTGTGCACTTTGTTTAAAGTCAGACCCATACACCTTCTTGAAGTAAATGGGGAGTGATTGTGATTGTTTTTCACCTTTCTACATCTTTAAAATGCTTTAAATAGTAAATCACTCCAGTATTTCATGAGACATAAAAAATTCTATAGAATCAGGGTACTATAACTAAATTTAATAATTTGCTGAAACATTGTCATAATCATTCAACTTTAGTGAAGGAAAGAGAAAAGTAGGAGAAAAATCAGGGCAATATATCTGAGGAGACAAGAAAATGTTCAATGAGAGATCACCGACTAATACTGAGCTACTGATGAGTTTAGCAATTTCGCAATTGTTAAGCTGGTTTTGTGGAGAATGACAGGATATCAGACTGTTCTTGATAACATAGAAATAAGAAGAGAGAAAAGATATTCTCTGTAATCACATATTTTCTCATATTTGGGTGTTAAAAGGAACAAGGAAAATGCCTGTGGAATTAAGACTTTGGTTAAATATAGAAGGTATTACTATGTTTTGTGCTGTTACAATAAGCTGGACAGAACTATGATTTAATTTGGAATATGGATTTCTGAGTCTTAACCAATATAATTAGGGACAATATTTGCAGAGAGTGGCTGAAGTGATTGTATATTGGTGACAAAACATGGCCATGTCAATAGCCCACGCTCATGGGAATAGAAAGATCTTCAATGGATAACACTCAGGAGAATCATATGGCTTTCCCCTGCTCTGAGTTTGAATGTTAATGAATGATTTTTACTAAATAGAGTATGTGTTACAGATACCAATAAATGTTGGGACTATTTGGAGTCCTGGCCTTCAGCTGCTCTTCCTGTGAGAGATGTTTCCTTTCCTTCTGATTTGAGTTACTGAAAGCTGTGTCAAAATTGTTTACCATCTCTGCTTCACGAGCACGTGTTGCCTTGCCTTGAGGATCAGAGGATAAGGTTTTCACCTGTTGGCCCACCTGACTGTTGGGTATATAAGCGTCCATGGTGCTATTGAATAAAGGGCTTCTTACCAGTGACTAGAGGTCCGTGTCTCTCTCTCTCTGTCTGTCTGTTTGTGTCTTTGTATGTTTCAATCTCCAGCCCCTTGCCCAAAGCTCACGATCTGTATGGTAGCGCATAAAGTGCAGACAGATTTTGTGAGCAGCAAATAACAACTTCCTTGTCCTAGATAATTATGAAATAACAACTCCCTGAGAGTGCCCCTCCAACAATAAACCCCTATGAAGATTAACTCCCTTTCTATTATTTTCTTATATGATAAATGTGTGGAATTTCTGGACTGTTGTCATCTGAACACATTACCCTCCTGAATCTATATCTGAACACATTACCCACCTGAATCTATGGTTCTAATACTTGTGTCTGTATTCTTAATTTCCTGGTGCTTTCATTTAGATTTCTAAGACCAAGATGTATGGCCTGGCAAATGTTATGTATTCCATATGTCCTCTTTGAGATGTAAATAGTATCTATATATAAAATAAATCTTTGATACCTATCGAGGTGTGGTCCAGGAACAAACTGAGTGGAATGCTTATTTGCAATGCCACTTCCACACAATAACTGTGAGGGTGTATAAAAAGCATGGCACTGGGGATGGAGAGATGACTCCACATTTAAGAGTATTTGCTGCTCTTCCAGAGGACCCAGCTTTGATTTTAACATCAATGTGACAGATCACAACATTTTGTACTTCTAGTTATAGGGGATTCATCACCCTTTTCTGGCCTCTGTGTGAACCATGCCTCAAGAAAGTGCACATACATACATGCATCAAACTGCTATACACATAAAAATAAATATTTTAAAAGTATAATCCATTTAAAAAGTAATAGGGCACTGAAAATCATTTAATTAGTATAGGTGATTCAGGCAAGGAAATGAATGCAAATCACCAAAAAAGTCTCATACACATAAGTGGCAGGCACTAAATCAATTTTATACTTATACTGAAATAAATAAGCTTACATATGAATGTTCCTGACAAGTTCTCATTCCTAGACAATTTAAATTTTTGGTGTAAGTAAGTGGTCCATGAATTCAAGGAAGATGAAGATTTGCAACAAAATATACATCAACTTGAAAAGTACTTCACTTTAATTTTAATATGGGAACCAAAGGAATTTAAAAGAAAAAGGCAGTCAGTTTAATGGCTTGATCATCTATGAAATTCAAACACTTAGCACAGGTTCTTGTACATTTTAGCACCCATTAATATAATATTGAATAGAGGAGTGGAATAATCTATGTAGCTAGAATTTTACTACCCTTTACGAAAGTGCAATATTAAAAGATTTAAGATTCTAAAGAAGATAGTTGAACATATATGTACAAACTAACCTTTACCCATAAAATATAAAAGTAATTATACTTAGTAGTGACAATAGCTTTCCACACCCTTTTTTGACAATCTGAAGAAAATAGATAAAAAGAATAAAGAAAGCTGAAGACAAACTTTTCCTTTTTGTTCATTTCGTTTTCATTTTGATTGAGGCAGTCTCCTTATGAAACAGAAGCTCAACTCTGTGGTCTTCCAAACTCATTTTTTCCCAAGCACTGTGATCATATGTGTCTCTGTGATATTTCATCTTGATTGTCAACTTGATGTAATTTAGAATCACCATGGAATCCAACCTCTTAACATAGCTACTAAGGATTTTCTCCATTCAAGTTGTGATGATCAACCTTAAATGTGGATAGGACATTTTCATGGGCTTCGGTGCTGGACTGAATAAAAAGAAAATACGCTGGGCATCAGTATTCATTGTGGTCTGTTTCCTGTTTGTAGACACAGGGTGATCAGCTACCTCAAGCTCTTTCTACCATGACTTTCCCATTAAGATAGAATGTACTGTTCAACCATGAGTCAGACTAAATCCTTCATTTTTGTTATTTGTAGCAAAGATTACTTAAGATATTTGAGTAACCCTATTTTATGCAAATGATAAAAGGGTTGAAAAAGAAGTCAGGGAAACAACACCCTTCACAATTTGCATAAATAATACAAAATATTTTGGGGGTAAATCTAACCAAGCAAGTAAAAGACCTGTATGACAAAATTTTCAAATCTTTGAAGAAAGAAATTGGAAAAGATATCAGAAGATGGGAAGAGTGCCCATGTTCATGGATCAGTAGTATTAACAAAGTAAAAATGGCCATTTTATCCAAAGCAATCTACAGAGTCAACACAATCCCAATCAAACTTCTAATGCAACTCTACAGTGCTTGATAGAACAATACTCAAGTTCATATAAACATTTGAAATTTAAACAGATTAAATATTTTCTCCTTTAATTTGATTTTATCTGTTGCAGAGTGGGCCTACTTGTTCATCCCAGCCGCCCAGCTAGCTTAGCCCCAAAATAATCACACAGATATTGTATTAATTAAATCACTGCTTGGCCCATTATCTCTAGCTTCTTATTGGCTAACTTTCACATCTTGATTTAACCCATTTCTATTAATCTGTATATCGCCAGGTGGCAGTGGCTTACCAGGAAAGATTTCACATGTCTGACTCTGGTGTCTCCATGGCAGCTCTCTCTGACTCTGCTTTCTTCTTCCCAGAATTCAGTTCTGTCTTCTCCACTTACCTAAGTTCTTCCCTATCAACTAGGCCAAGGCAGTTTCTTTATTAATTAACCAATGAAGGCAACACACAAACAGAAGGAACTCCTACACCATTTATCTAATATTTCATCACAGTGATAGAAGATTTGCTGGCCTAAATTTTGACATATGTTAGTACATATATAAAAATTAAGATAGATTTACTAATATTTCTGTAAAAGCATTATTGACTGTTATAAAGATGTATTGAATGCAATGACATGGTGAAAAAAGTATAAGTTTTGAAAGTAAACATAAGAGAAAATCTACTTTCTATCATTTGCTAGTCATAGTTGTTGCATACTGTTAATCTCATTGCTCTCTTTTTTACTCATCTGAAGAATGGGACTAATAAAATTTAATATAGAGTTGTGAAGTAAAGATAAAACAATAATCTTAAGCATTATCACACAATATATCAGAATTAGTGAGGTGGTTTAGATGAGAATAATCCCACAGACATATTTAAATGCTTCATCATAGTTGATTGAAAAGTTTTGCAAAGGATTAGGATGTATGGTGCTATTAGTAGAGATAAGTCACTGAGAGTGGGTACTGAGGTTAAAAAAAGCTAATTCCTGCCCTAGTGCCCTGTCAGTTCTACAACTATTTCTTTCTTTTTCTCTCTGTCTGTCTACTGCTTGTGAATAAGATGTAAACTTTTGGTAATTGATCTAGCACCCAGCCTGCCTATGTGCTGCGATGATCACTACCATGGTAACCATGGATTCACCCTCTCAAACTTTAGAGCAAGATTCCAATTAAATTCTTTCTAGCAAAATTGCCTTATTCATGATTTATCTTCACAGAAATAGAAAAGCAACTAAGATAGTAAATTGAATATTTAAGCACATGTAACAGAATAATATACTATGTACTCTACTAAAACATTTGAAGTGGGACAAATCATACATACCACACTTAGAATTTTCATGAAATTTCTTTTGACTCTTCTTCATGTGATTAGTTTTTCAAAATATTTAAGTACAAATAAGGGTAGTAATTTAAACTCAATTTCCTAGGAAATTAGAGTTTTCATTTACAAGCCTTCCATTTTCTTGGTAGGTTGATTCCCAGGTATTCAATTTATTACCTTTTTATAGCTATTGTGAATAGGTTTATTTCACTGATTTCTACTTCAGTAGGCTTATCATTGGTATATAGGAAGACTGTTTTTGTATGTGTATTTTACTGAAATTGAGATTTTAGTAGAGTCTTTAGGGTCTATGACGATCTGAATGAGGAAGCAATAGGTCAGGGTTCAGTCTGGAGCTGTTTGGTGAAGTTCAACAGTGTAGCCTTGCTAGATGAAGTGAATTACTGGAGACAGGGCTTGAGAATAAAAAAGCCTCACACCACTTCCATTTAAGTTTCGCTGCTTTGTGGTTTTAGTTGAGAATGTGAGCTCTCAGCGTCTTGCACCAGTCCCAATGCCTGCCAGGAATTATTGTGTTTCTTTGCCATGATGAAATCTTATCTGTGGTAACTATAAGCTAACATAAACTGCTTTCCCCTAAGTAACTCCAAACATTTGTGTTTTCATAGCAGCAGAAAAGTAAGTACAATCTGAGTCAGCACAGAGAATGGAGTGTTGCTTTGAAGAAACTGACCATGGTGTGAGGATTTTTGGAAGGAACGTGAAATACCTTGGAAATTTGGACTACAAAAGTTGTTGAATGATTTAAACAAAATTTAATGGGCAATCTTAGTATGATCCTGTAAGACATTTGTTTAGAGGAATGCCAACTATGGAAGTTCAGATCAACTGGTTTTAGATATGGCAGCAATATTAGCAACTAGCCTAGCAGCCATTCCTGTGATATTTTGGCAAAGAATTTGCTTTTTTTCCTATACCAAGAAAACTTACCTGAAACTAAACTTAAAAGTAATTATCTAATTTCTTTGGTGGATGAATTTTGAGGGAGCAGAATGTTGAGTTTGTGGCTCTTTTATTATCGACAATACAGTTCTACATTGAAACAATCAAGTAGGGTAGAAAGAAATAAAAAATGTACAGTTTGATGAAGTCTCTTTGATTGTCTTTGAAGAAGATTCTGCTAGGTGCTGGTAGCAGAACACTCAGCAGGCAGCACAAACTGTAGGCAGAAGGTTTTGTGGCTGGGTTGAAGTCCCAGTCCTTCCACTGTAGGCCTTGGCTGGTTGCAGAAGGTGACCAGTTCAGGTTCTATGATCTCCGTATTAGAAGTCTTTTCCTGGGTTACTCTGCTAGGTTCCATGGAGTTTCCATTGCACTAGGTTTCTATCTCAGTCTGGAAATGCTTCCAATTTCCAGTCATTTCTCAACTGATGGGGCAGATGCAGAGTCCAACAGTCAAACATTAGGCAGAGTTTCTCAGGAGTCCTGCAGAAGAGAGGGAGTAAGGACTGCAGGAACCAGAGGGGACATGGACATCATGAGAACATGTCCCAAAGAATCAATTGACCAGTACTCATGAGGAGTTCAAATGAACATGGAACCTGTAAGGGTCTGACCTAGATACTCTGCACATATGTTATGATTGAGTAAGCTTGCTGTTCTTGTGGGACTCCTAACAGTGGGAGTGGGGGTTGTTTCTGACTCTTACGACTTTTTGTGGGATCCTTTAACTCCTACTGGTTACTTCATCTATCCCTGTTGTGGCGACATGTGCCTGGTATTATTGTAGCATATTATACCATGTTGGTTACCGTTACTAAAAAAGGCAGAGCAGGGTGGATGGGGGAGAGATGGAAGGTGGTGGGAGCTCGAGACCGGAGGAAGGGAGGCAAACTGCAGGCAAATGTAATGTATGTGAGAAGAATTGTAAAAATATAAAAATGAATAAAACATCCCAAATGTTTCAAAAATGCATAGTTTGGAGACAAAATGAGCACTATAAGCCAAGCATGTTCTAGAAGAAAGGCAGTAAGCATTAAGGAGATTAGCACGATTATGAAGAGGCTTTCAGTGATTGGACATGAAGAGAACACTGATTTCAGGAAATGTCCTCACACATCTAAGTTTCAAACTTATGAAAAAAGGCAAAGATTTCTCCTTGTGTTTGGAAGGCAACTTTCATCAATAGTTGGTGCTAATGTAGCTAAGGTAATAAGAGTCCACCTCAAATTGACAGCTGAACTTGGAAATATCGTCCACATGGTGTTGGCTGTAGAGTCATGAATCATACAAGAATAAAAGGGTCTTGGTATCTTCCACTCCAGTTCAGAGATTACAGAGACCAAATCACATAGTGCAGGTATTTCCTGCACAAAGTCCTGAGAGGTTAGGAAGTCTTAACAGGCAATTACATGAAACATGAGAAAGTGAAGCCTGGTTTTCAATGAAGACCCAAAGATTTTGGAGCCATGTGATACCTGTAAAGGAGAGTTATATACAGGAAGTAGAACCAGCCTGAGATGGAGAGAGGGTTGGGAGGTTTACAGGCAGCAAAGCTGGGAATGCCTTACATAGAACTTATACAGAAACCCACAGTTAGAGAGTGTGGAGAGTGAGTGTCCTTGTGACACTCAGTTCTAACTGGGATAGTTTCATCAAATCCCTCTTCTCAGGCTTCATGAAACTATGCAACAAAGGAGGTAGAAAACTAAAAGAGCTGGAGGGGCTGGGTGACACAAAAAATAGTTTCTTCCAGATACTGAAAGAAACAGGACTGGTACAAACATGAACTCACAGACCATGCCAGCTTGTAGAGGACTGCAGAGGTCCAGGCCAGATAGGGTCCCATTGCAGAGAGGACCAATTGGACAGACTCCCATCTTAATCAATAACTATCCCCACTTGACATCCATTTGCAAATGAAAAATTAGTTTTATTCAATGGAGTCTTACTGAATATTCAAACCACAACTAAGCTAGGCCTTATGCCCATTAGTGGACAGTCAATATAGAACTTAGCAGTATTTGGGGAGGTATTTTTTTGTCTAATATTGCTTTTCTTTTGACATTTTAACCCTTATGACCTTTTGCTTGTATACTATTATTTCTAATTTTGTGATTTTATGGCTTTGGTTTGTGTGTGCATATGTATATGTGTGCTTCTGTATGTTTTTGTGTGTGCCTTTGCATATGCATGTGTATCTTGTCCTTTTCATTTTTGTATGTTCTGTTTTATTCTGTTTTTTGGCTCCATATTTTGTTTTTGAGAGAGAGATTGAGAGAGGAGATGGGATTAAAAGATCAGGAGTGTCAAAGGCCATAAGAGTTGCAACTGTTGACAACTAGTTCTGATGCCAACCTGCTGGAGGAGTGATTATCTGATGGAGGCTAATCCTATCCAGACAAGGTCTACAGAACCATCAACTCTGGAGACTGTTGTTTACTTTTGCTATGGCAGCTTGGTATCTCTCCAACACCTATACTGTAGTATATAATCTCATGTGTTGTATATATGTAATCTAATGATTGCATTTCAATCTTATGAGAACATGTATCTGTGGGTGGTCAGGAATATGACTCTTCATTTAGTTATACAGTTTTGATACATAGAATATATACTGGGACAGGCTTCATAACTGGATCTATTTGTTCCACAAGGACCGTGGACACTTAAAAGCCTGCCTTTTTCTTTTGCTCAGACTAACTGTACACAATTAGCTCACTTTCACCTCAAAGCAAGTACAAACTAGACTTTTCATAAATAGATCATCAGTTTAAAACCCTACAACTATGCACAAGGACAGAACCATAGGTGTTCAACCAAGGTTATTAAGAAAAGCATTCAGTTCTTTGCTTGCCATTCTGCTAACAACAGACCTATGTCCCAAAGCTTATCTCACTGGGTATTGTATCTGTGTATTGTATCTTTAGTCATGGTCTCACTCCTGTAACCTTGGACCCTTGTGTTGCCATGGTAAATGGTTCATATCCCTATTGTTTACCATAGGAATGGGTTTTTGACTAAAGAGAGGTACCTCTTGTTATTATTTTTTTATCACTTCAAGGCTTTTGTGAGAAAGAGTTTTGTGGCAAGAGGAGAAGTTCAGAGAAGAAACTAGAAAGAATTAGAAAGAAAATAAGAAAATTAAAATAGAAGCATAACAATAAAAAGAGTGATTTGTAAAAGCATTGCAAGAAAAAAAATACTTTTTGCTTGTTGTAGCATCAGATTCTGAACCCTGAAGATTGTCTTAGGGCTTTTGTTAGAGAAGCAGGATAGGATTTGAGAGGAGATGAAGGAAGGGAAACTATAATAAAAATCTATTATATGAAGAAATATTTTCAATAAGAAATAAAGGAAAGGTAGATATACAGATGAGAGATAGATGGTAGGTAGATTAGGTAGATCGATAGATGATAGAGAGATGATAGATAGATAGATAGATAGATAGATAGATAGATAGATAGATAGACAAATAGATAGATGATAAATAGACAGATAGACGATAGATAGATAGACAGATAGATAGACAGACAGACAGACAGACAGACAGATAGATAGACGATAGATAGATGGTAGGTAGATTAGGTAGATCGATAGATGATAGACAGACAGACAGACAGACAGACAGATAGACGATAGATAGGTAGTTAGTTAGGTAGATAGGCAAATAGAGAGATGACAGAGTCCCAAAGACTCACATAGTCTCATATATTTAAATACATGGTCCCTAGTTGGTGGGACACTTTGAAAATGATAAAGATATCTTGCCTTGCTAGAGGAAGTATGTCACTGGGAAAGGGCATTATTGTTTCAAAAACACATGCCATTCCCTGATACCTCTCTTTGACTTCTACTTATCAATCAAATCAAATGTGAGCTCTCAGGTACTACTCCAGCAGCATGTCTGACTGCTTGCTTCCATGCTCCCTACCATAAGCCCCAAATAAGCATCTTTTAAAAAATAAGCTGCCTTAGCCATGGTGTTTTATCATAGCAATAGAAACCTTAACTATGACAAATACATAGTAGAAATACAATTTCTTTAAAAAACAGTGCTGTGAATTCTGGTCTGGTTGTCCTTATACCTAAAAATAAAATTAAACTAGGATCACTGTTATCAAATGTTTCAAATTTCAAACCTCATTCCCTAAAACTGCCATAAGAAAAAGTAGGAACCTATAGAAAGAAGGAGTACTTTCAGAATAAGGTTCCAGTTATAGGAAATAAGACGAATGATTAACAAATGTGGTATCATCTGCTAGCCAAAATACAACCACTATGCCAAAATTGCATGGTAGTTATGTAATCATTAAGCATCTGACTGGTTTGATTCTCTCGATGTAGCTAACACTTGGTGCTTTAAACCTGATCAAAAGTCCTTGTCTGAGGAGATTAGAGGGCTAGGTATTAATATTTCACTAAATGGTCAAATTATTAAAGTGTTTTTAAAATATTGATGTTTATAATCACTATTTTGGGTTGTCCACAGTCTTTTCCCAAGAAGCTTCTTTTGTCAATGGGATGTAGTCAGTGTAGAAACCCATAAAGTTGTTCAAGTACTGAGAACAAGTGACTGACTGCTTATCCCGAGATAATTTCTCATTATACCACAGCTACACCTACCACTAGCAATGATCAGGTAGCATTGTGTATGGAAGAGGGGTGGAAAGAATGTAATCTTTTATGATATGGAAGAATGGTTTGAATTATTGCCTTGTGTACGTGGCATGGCTCTTGCACTTATGTATTCAAAGTAGTGTGTAGCTGCACAAGAATTTCATAAGATCAATTCAGTTAGAATTCCAGCATGGATGGTAGAGAGACTTCAAAAGGCCTGAGCCTAGTTAAATAGGTATTGGTTGTTAACATGACTATGGGGGGAGAATAATTTTTGAGGGTTGAAGCCGCTTAGGTAGGCTGATCTTGTTCTAGTGGACATTGCAACTCCTAAGTAAATAAAGAGAACACTAATTGGACCCATTCAATTATAACAAATAATTAAAAAGAAGATGACGTGAAAGCACGAAGGGAATATATCTGATAATGTGGTCAGGGAGAAGTTGGAAAATATAAATAGAATATGCGATCAAAATATATTGTAAACGTGCATTTTTTAGGAAAGAAATAAAAATATCATTTAAAAGTTACTCATATCCCTTGTTAAAAATAACCTTGTGAGGCCTCAGCCAGATGTAACTGTGGAATTCTGAGAGGAAAAACAGTCTTACCCAGAGAAGATCACAGCAATTAGTTTCCCAACATCAAATGCTCAGCCTTGAAAACATATATAAAATTGAAAATATATGAACTGTGTAGAATGTTTATATACTATACAGTATAGGATGTGTGTGTGTGTAGGTGTATGTGTGTGTATTTAACAACAATTAAAGAAAATGAGGCCATGAGAAAAAATATTGCCACAGATTTGAGTAGTCTTTACTCTTCTTCAAAGAAACTTGTCTTTGCAACAGACAAAGACCATTACTGAAAAGCACAAGCAATCAAAATACAGAGCTATGAATCTCAGTCTCAGTCAATACATCAACAAACCATCTGCACCTAAGGCTCAGGGAACATTGTGGAAGAGAAAGTGCAAAGATTTGTAAAAGCCAGAAGATCAGGGAGTTGCTGTGAGATTGTGTCTCCTAAAAATGTTAGAAGCTACACCAAAAAATCTCAATATATGATTACTCAAATGTGCGTTGAACATGGATGACAGGGATGGGGAAAAGTTCATGAGATCTCAACGCTAACCAAAGATTTACAGATAGCAGATGAAAAATGGGACTCGGAGTTGTGGCCTTCCCCAAAGAAGAGCACACTAATTGATTTTCAATTACAAAAATGGTTGGCACTAAACACATGAATAAAATAATATTATAAACACTAAGAATGTTATGTTTAGCATATATAAATTTACATATACTTATGTATATAATAACATGAATAAAGAGGCCATGAATTTGAAGGAGAATGGTAAGGAGTATGTGGGAGCAGTAAGTATTTGGAGGGAGGAAAGGAAAGGCAAAAATTCAATTATATTATTATCCCCAAAATACAAATAAAAAATAAGAAAAGGAAAAATACTGCATTTTCATTTTAAAGAAAGTATAAAAGAGTAAAAATACAGGTCACCAAGCATTAGTAATAGATTTTGATTTTGACTTTAGATGCCTGATTCCCTTCTTGGGAATGGATGCTGAGAATATTTGCATTGACAGTCATGTGAGTGTTTGCAATCTAGGGACTGTTGCTCCTGTACATGTCATTTTAACAGATTTGACATTGTTCACACATAGTTGTAACTTTTTATCGTGTTCATTTAATAACATAATTTGATGTCCTCTTTGTCTTCTAAAAATGTCGCTCTTTAATATATTTAAGGCCAAAATATATATATTTGGAAATTCAATTATTTAATATTGCTGAATTATATGAAATATATATGTTTCTACTTTAAGACTTCTAAGACTTAAACTTAGAATTAAGACCATTAAAAACAAATTTGATTGATATAATTTTTGTGCATTCTGATTTGCTTTATGCTCTGATCTTGATGTATATTGCAATTGTATATCTGACATTCTAAAGGTTGGCCATAAAAATAAGAAATGAAAAGATAATTAGGAGTGCATATTTTCTCCAGATAACATAAAATCCCTGGGGATATTTTCAGTGTTTGTTTTATTTGCTCAGTGTTTGATTTATTTTCATAATATATCTTGAGAATATGTAGACTTGGCAACAATCAAGCAATGTTATTATTTGTATGTGATGCACGTTATCCTAACTTGAGTATTTATGTTAATCAAATAATTTTTCTAAAAAATAAAAACTTCCCAAATAAAAAAGGAAGCTGATTAGTGAACGTTTCTATGGGAAGCTGATTAGTGAACGTTTCTATGTAAATGTAAGGGATGTAAACATTCCTGAAGGCTTTGAAATGAAGCCAAATGATTAGTTAAACAATTGAGATGAATGCTCCTTATCTTTTGTTATTGAAACAATAATATTTACAGTTTTTATAGTTCAGATTAATTGCACACTTACTGTGTGCCATTTAAACTTCATTTCAATACATAAAATAGGTGCTGCTGTTATAGGAGGACAAAGAACCAGGATTCTAGAACAATAAACTCCACAGTGACACAGAATATATGTGTCAGGACTTGAATATCTATGAGCTTGTCTGATTCTCAGATTTGAAAGGTTTGTAATGCACTAGAAATGTACTTCATAAACACAAATAATCTCTAAATATTAAGAATAAAGAACAGCTTCACAGATTTTAAATGAACATTGGAATCCAATATTTTCCCTTTTATTTGCAAACAAAGCACAAAATTAAAACATACATCAGCTCCTTGAGAAAGTCTCAACAATTTTTTTTATTAAATTCATAATTTATTTCCAAACACTTCATTTGTGTGTGTGCTGTTGCCATGGTGACAAAAATTGACAAATATCATTAGACACAGGCAAAGAGAAGAGACTGTTATCTGCAGATAATAATGGTTCTTATTTGGAACAGGAAGAAGAACATCTCCATATCAGTTCAAAGTGATTTTCTTGTTTTGTCTTCCTACTTTCCTCAGAGGTCAAGGGCTGCAGAGTGCTTTTTCATGGGAAATCCATCTTAGGAAGTCTTCTAAAGATTTACTTCTGTCAGAGATATCAGGCTACACAGAACAACAGCTATGACTGATGAATGACACATAGTGTGAGAATCATAAAGAGTGCATGGATCTTTATGGTTCTCAAGGAACAGGGTGTCTCATGTGAGCATGCATATGTTTTTGTCCATGTACATATCTGTCTTTGTTTAAGCCTAGAAGCAGAATAGGAACATATCTAGCACATTTTTGCATCAAGATTTTGGATAAAGGCTTTCTGCTTTCCATACAAGTAAAAAGAAGTAAATTAAGGTGTATTCATATGCATTTAAAATAATCACATCTTCATGAAGAATGTGAAATTACCTTTGATTTTGATATTCTTTATTTAAATGTTTGAGTTTTGTTGTATTTCCAGCAAAATTCAAATATTTTTAATAGCATTGAAAGTAGATCAACTCTAGTTATAGTACTGTGTTATTCTCAGTAGGATAATATCATGTACAGAATAAGAACAAAAACAGAAAATATTTTGTTTCATTTTCATTATATGTGTAGATTTATGTTTATTATTTTTTGTTTGTTTGTGTGTGTATATGTGTGTGTGTGTGTGCATACACGTGGAGGTCAGGGAGCAATTGCATTATTTAAATTTCCCCTTTCACTGTGTGGGTTCCAGTTGGGTACTTTTAGAGCCTGTAACCTCCCTGGGCTTATTTTTATTATTGAGACTTATTTTGTACTTGCATACTCTGAAAAGATAAAGGAAGAACAGAAAAGATGTATGTAAAGTAGGAGGACAGTAAGGAAGGTAAATGATGATAAGAGGGAGAAGTGATAAAGAAAGATAAATGTGGGGGTGAAGGAAATAAAGAAGAATGGAAGAGAGAGACAGAGAGAGGAAGAAAAAGGGAAGAAAGGGAGACAAAAAGGAGGTGAAGTTTATATTAAATAGTAGAATTAGAGAGCAATCTGTGTCAGCAGTATTTGATATCACTAAGAAACTCTTCTTGATGACATGAGTGAGCAACAGAGTGTGGGTAAAAGTAATCAGGAAAGATACACAGAAACCTAATGCTGAGGAATAAGGTGCTACAGAAGAAATTTTGTGGATAATTATTAAGTAACTTCTGGGTGTTATCATGGAAATGTGGAGGTAAATATGAGCAGGAAGGTTTAAATGAAAATGAAAATCATTAAATAATGATCTAGCACTTCAGTGATGAATTTACAAAAACCATAATTAAATTTAAAGACCGAGAGCTAATTACAAATTCACTGAAGAGACTATCGCTTTTCATTCCTGTACTTAAAGGTACATATTCAGATAAATGTGGGAAATTATTTACATAATTCTCAAATTTATTTTTTCAAGTAATTCCTTTTGAGGAGCATTTACATTAAAAATGTCACAGAGCATTCAATAAAAAGTTGTTCACTTATGATTACACGAGTTTTAATGTATTCTTAACACCTTTGCTCAATTGTTCATCCAGTGAACTTTTCCCCCTAGTATAATAAAATATCATATGTGGAAAAATTTGGTTCATCCATTTTTATTACCATCTTTCAATAACATTGAGCTTTTAAATATCACCTTCATAAAAGTCACTTACTATACTGCAAATCTCTGTGTTTCCTAATGGCACACTTCCTAATTTCCATTTTTGTTAACTACATTAATCCTGAGGTTAGAATACCTTTAATTGAAGATGCAACTTTGTGTGATGTGTGAATCATTTCTCAAGAGATGTATCTATGAAAACTGCTATTTTCAAAGACAGTCATGCTGACACATGTCTTTACTTCCAGCTAATGAAGAGGAAGGGGGATTTCTGTGAGGTAAAGGTCAACAAATACTATACAGAGAAATCATCTCAAAAATGCCATTTTCAACAAAAAATAAATTATAAAATTCTTTAGAAGAAATATGGTTGTGGTTTTAGTTGAAACATTTGGCACAAATATTTTAAAATACTTCCAAACAAAAAATATAGGTTTATTTTCATTTATAATCATTCAAAGCAAATATGTCTTAAGAGATCTTTTTCAAATTTCATAATCAAAATCATGAAATTGTTGTTTCAAAGTATTTTGAGGACAGTGTGAAGATTTAGTCCATGGCTTAAAATGTGCTAGGCACCTACAATTCTGCCTTCATACTAACTAACTAATAAATTAATTAATTAATTTAGACTTGGTAAGGATCATGTCTAAGGCTTTGTAAAAAATCAGGTAAGTACTCTGCCAATTTAACTGACTCTTGGATCCATAAATATATATTTTTTAATTTTTTGTTTTTCTCTGCTCCCCTACCTGCCACACCCCTCCCTCCCTCAACCCTCCCCCAAGGTCCCCATGCTCCCAATTTATTCAGGAGATCTTGTCTTTTTATACTTTCTACTTCCCACGTAGATTATATCTATGTAAGTCTCAGTGTCCGTATTGTTGTCTCAATTCTCTGGGATTGTGGTTTGTATGATGGTTTTCTTTGCCTTATGTTTAAAAACCACCTATGAGTGAGTACATGTGATAATTGTCTTTCTGTGTCTGGGTTACTTCACTCAAAATATTTTAAATGAACTAAAAATGCAAGTAATTCTTATAATTTGTACATTCTAATGAAAATAATGTATAAATATGCAAATATGAGTACATAGACACACGTTTTTATTCTTTATTTATGATGACTAAATTTAGTAATCTCTTTATATACTAAAATTTCTTTATGTAAATATATGAATGTGGACTTTTCATTAATAGTACCAAACTTAAAACATTAATAGGATTATGGTATGGATGAAATTTGACAAAAATTATGGTCATTATTTTTTATAATGACATAAATTATGAGGAACAATATAGTTTCCATCTGCTAATAAACTAAGCAGGATGTGTAAACTATAAATATAAGGCATTAAATCAATTTCCAAAATATAAGCTTATTAGCCATTCTGTCACATAGAAACTATGTGCCAAGTTCTGATTACATTATGAAAAAAATCAGACTCTGAGGAGCAAAAACATGCTTGGAAGAAACATTTCTTTTATCATTGGTTTGATGATTGGAATATGAACTTTTAGAAAAGATTGAATTCAATGATGACAGTTTATTTAAGCAGAACATAATATTCATAAAACAATTAAATCCACTAAAGAAAACCACAACCAATCAAAATGCAGAGTTGTACAGCCCAACACAATGGATACATCTATAAAAACTCCTGAACAAAAGTTTCAGAGATCATTGTGGTAGACGAAGCAGAAATATTGTCAGAGCCAGGAGGTTAGGGAGATTGCTGTCAGATTGTGTCTCCTAGTGATGTCAGAAGCCATACTCAGAGGTGCTGAATTTGAAAAGAAGCAATAAGTATTTTATGGATGGGTTTTATAATGTAATCATAATCTCAAAAATATACAAAATAATTTCAAAATACAGATAAATAGAAGTATATAGATATACTTAGAGTTGATACCAAAAGCTCAAAAACAAAATTAAAAAGCCCTTAATAAGAAATGTACACCAGAATTCCTTCAATAACACCTACATACTATATTTATGTAAATTAGTATTATTTATTATATACCATGAATCAAAATAGAATAACTTGTATTAGAAAATTATGTAGACTGCAAGATACATTTTAAATGGCATGTCCATAATTCTGAAACTTTCGACAATTCATTTATTATGGATTTGAATATCCTATGTGGAAAAATTTATTTTACATATTTTAATATCAAAATAAAAGTATATGTGCCAGAAAAACGATTGCTAGATACATTTTCTAGGGATTGCTGTGTGGAAGATAATTTCATCATCCATGAAATTTAACAGTGCTTTCATTTTCAATGGAGTCAGAATATCTTAATGTTATTTTCTATTAAGATTTAATTTAAAACTAATTAGTTTTCAATGATGTTTTTAGTTTCTGGAAATTTTCCAATAGCTATGGCTTTGCATTTGAAAGATAAGAATCCAAAGCTTTTGGAAAGTTCCTGTTAATTGCTGGATAATATTTTGATAATAGTATTGATTTTTCAGGTATCTGAATGAGCTTTCTTATTATGGCCTAAATTTCCAGTAGTAGATGATATATAAGATATATACTGATATATATATCCAATAGTCTATGATATATAAGATATGATATGACATATTTACCTATGTATATTATATACA
This sequence comes from Ondatra zibethicus, assembly GCA_004026605.1. Classification (NCBI taxonomy): domain Eukaryota; kingdom Metazoa; phylum Chordata; class Mammalia; order Rodentia; family Cricetidae; genus Ondatra; species Ondatra zibethicus. The sequence continues at coordinate 88,142 of PVIU01006524.1, forward strand.
TACATACATTATTTATACTAGAGGCATGGTTCATTAATAAGGCAACAGAACAACAAATGATTCATTTCAAAACTTTCGTATTACTTGTCTCACTGCTGTGACAAAACGTATGATAATATAGGTAAGGTAGGGTTTAGGCACAGTTCAGTTTTTAAAAATATATTAATAGTTTTACAACCATAACTACTTTAGAAAAATTTCAGCACCAAGAAAGAAATCTGTGCTCATTAGCAACTGTGACCCATTTCCCCTCCATCCTTCCCTCCTTTTCCTGGCACCCACTTTCCTACTTCTCTTTTCTATGGCTTATCTTTTCCTGCATATTAATTTACAAAGATTCCTACATTGTGTGGTATTTTCTGTCAGGCCTTTTCATTTCATATTGTTCTTTACAAATTTATCTTTACCTTTGTTTTGTATCAGTGAGCATTTTCTTTTGAGAAAGAATTTCTGTACTTAGCTCATACTAGCATTAACCTCACTGTACCTCACCTTCCTATTGCTTGGATTACAGGCTATACATCTCACATTTTGAGGGTGCAAATATCATGGCTTGAAAGTCATGGTGACAGGACTTTAAAGCAGCTGCTCAAATCACATCTATACCAAGTAGACAGTTGTACACATTTCATTCTCAACTTTCTTTCCATTTTCATTTGGTCATATAACCTGTCTTCCTAATTTGGATAAGTAATGTATAAACATTTCCCAAGCATGGCTCACAGTAGTGTATTCTTCATGAGATGCAGGAATAAAACAGTGATTACAAATCACTGGGACAGTGTGCATTTTCAGTTCTCTATATTTGCTGTTTGTAATGGTGCTGATGTGTCCAAACAAAACAAAAAAGGATAATAAGCTAGATTATATACAGTAGCATCAAGTCAAGAAAAATTACAAATTTTGTAGATTGAGATAAAAGCCAAATACAGCATAGGTTCATAGCATAGAATCAGGATAATGATTGTTGTGTTGTAAACGACAGAAAGAGTAAAGAAGATTTTAACCATGGTTATCTAAAATTGTTTTTCCTTATGACATAATTATGAGGCTTACCAGGCATAGTATGGAGGGATGTGGGATGTGACAAGCCCAACAGATATGGTGGGGAATCAGCTTTATAGCTTAGATTGGAGATTCTTTTTCTCTTTTTTATTGATTTTATTGAGCTTTACAATTTTTTCTGCTCCCTTCCCTTTCTCTGCCATCCCTTTCAACCCTCTTAGACTAATGTAATTGGAAGTTTCTCTGTCTGACCACATCCTGCAGCTGTTTCAAAATAATCACTCAGAGTTTTAATATTAATTACAAAATCTTGGGCCTATACTTCAGGCTTATTACTAACTAGTTATTATATTTAAATTAACCCTTTTCTATTAATTTATGTATTTCTACATGGCTGTGGCAAGCATCTTGTTTCCTGGGCACCTGGCTTGTGTTTCTCCTTCCTCCACACTTCTCATTTCCCTGTATCTCCATTTGGTTTTTGACATGGCAGTCCCCTCTATGTGTTGCTTTTCTTGGTTAAAAATAAAGAAACTGCCTTGGCCTGTTAATAGGGCAGAACTTAGGTAGGCAGGGATGACAGAACTGAATGCTGGGAGAAGAAAAGAGTCAGACTCCATGGATTCACAGCCAGAGTAAGACATGCTGCTGAAACTTAGCCAGTAAGCCTCTGTCACATGCCACAAGATTAATAGAAATGGGTTAAACTAAAATGTAAGAGTTAGCCAATAAGAAGTTAGAGTTAATGGGTCAATCAGTGTTTTAATTAATATAGTTTCTGTGTGATTATTTCGGTTCTGGGTGGCTGGGATGAACAAGCAGCCTACTCCTTCTACAACAATTGCACTCCAGCATGTGCTAGCTAAATCCATGTAAAACCTGACAAAGCTTGAAAAAGAATTCTAGAAAAAAAAATACAGAGTTTAACATAGCTTTTGGCTGTTTGCTGGCAGCATGCTGCAGGTCCTTTAGGAGAGATTTTCCTGACTCAGCAACACTAGCAGAAAAAAAAGCCATGCAATTTTGACATGGAGGCTTTCTGGGCTGTGCTGCCAGTGCAACCTCTGGCTCTTTTGGGAGATTGAGCATTGAGTGGGGTTTATGAGCAGACTTCTACAGCTTGCTTGATGATGGCATGGACTGGCTGTGTGCCTAGAAGTGGGACAGTGCACATGGCTCAGAGGCACGAGTAGCTCTGCCATGCTGAACTGGGCAGGGCAAGTAGGCACTGCCATATTACCCCTAGCAATGATGCAGCTGAAGTTTTTAAAAAATGCTTAGCATTTTAAGAAGTACTCCTGGACAGTAAAGAATTACAGATTCACAATAGGACAGACTCAGATATAAAAGACCTCTAAATGGGTCACAGAATTGGATAAATGTATGTAGGCTTGGAAGAGAGAAGAAAAATAGTATAGAGAGTCATAAAATAAAGTTAATGCTTTAAAAAAGGTAAAGTCTTTAAAGAGTACAGATAATCATAGATTATAAGGAGTAAATAAAAATAATCCACGTAAAGATGGAAAATTTATAGAGAGTTTGGATTCTGTATATTATTGTGTCTTCTTTGAATTTTTTCACTGTGAAGGAGCTAAGTACAAAGAGACACTTCATTGTGTGGGTTGCTAAGCTAAACCAGCATGTATATTATAAAGGTATCTTTACTTCAGAATTTGGTATGAGTCTTGGTTTATTGATACAAATTTAAGGTCAATCTTGTTATATGTGTATTTCTGTTCTTGATTAAGGTATTGTGATTGTATAGTTCATTTAAAAATGTAATGAATAAATAAGAAATATAAGTTAATAGATAATCATCTATAATAGTCAAGTTTATAGTCATGTTATTTAGATTTTCTAGATGTATAGTGATATATTTCAGATGGATAGGCATTCTTCAAAGTAGATATAAATATTGTAACTGTAATTCTTGTCTCATGTTATGTTATATATAATTTTACTATGTTAAAGTTTAAACCTTCCTTTTGATTTAAACAGAAGAGGGGTGGTAATGTGGGAGTCCCCTTTGTGCGTTGTTTTTCTTTGTTAATGAATAAAGAAACCGCCTTGGCCTGTTTATAGGGCAGAAGTTAGGTAGGTGGGGAAGAGAGAACTGAATGCTGGGAGAAGGAAAGAGTCAGATGTCATGGATCTGCTGCCAGAGTAAGACATGCTACCGAAACTTAGCTGGTAAGCCACTGCCACATGACGATACACAGATTAATAAAATTGGATTAAACTAAGATGTAAGAGTTAGCCAATAAGAAGTTAGAGCTAATTGGCCAAGCAGTGTTTTAATTAATATAGTTTCTGTGTGATTATTTCAGTTCTGGGTGGCCGGGACGAACAAGCAGCACACTCCTACTACAAAAGTCTTTCCCTACTGGCTTTATTCTGCCTTATATGGGCCAAAGTAATTCCTTTATTAACCAATGAGAGCAACACACATTCACAGCATTGAGAAAGATTATCCCAAGGCAGACTAATCTACCAGAGTTCTCATTAAATCTAGACTTTACCATGTTAGAGATGAACAAAATCTAAATAATCAACATGGTACTTTCCAGACTGAGTATTTTTTCTTTTTATCCTGATATTTTCTATTGATATGAGTGGATACATAGTCCTTATCCTAGTTTCTTTTAAAGTTCCCTTTTTTTTTTTAAGGAAAATACATGAAAATTTCACCTGTCAATTGGAATGAGGATGTTTCTATACACAATTTCCAAAGCATGAATAAAATTATTTTCAATTGGTAACTGGCAGTCAATTCAGTTTGAGTAATGAGTCTCTCTCATTATTTTATTACAAAGTCTAAAAGTGTTGGCTCTACACATAGAAAAGCAATCTAAACCCGAATCTGACAAAGGCGACTGATAATTAGAATAACTCAAATGTGATAAAGTTCTGAATTGAGGAAGATTTCCTAAAAACCATAATATGGATGATATCATATGGATGATAGCCTCTGACAAAGATCACTTCAACTCTTCTATGAGGTTCGGTGTGGTTGGTTTTATGTTGAGTTCTTTGACCTGTTTGGACTTGAGTTTTGTGCATGGTGATAGATATGGATCTATTTTCATTCTTCTGCATGTGATGGCCAGTTATGCCAGCACCATTTGTTGAAGATGCTTTCTTTTTTCCACTTCATATTTTTTTGCTCCTTTGTCAATAAGCAGTTGTTTGTGGGTGTGTGGATTAATATATGGGTCTTCAGTTGGCTCTGTCAGTCCTTCTGTCTGTTTTTATGTCAATACCAGTCTGTTTTCAGTATTATACCTCTGTATTATATTTACAATATTATACCTCTTCAAACTGTAGAGTTTGAAGTCAGAGATTGTGATGCCTTCAGAAGTTCCTTTTATTGTACATGATTGTTTTGGCTATCCTGGGATTTTTGCTTTTCAATATGAAGTTGAGTACTGTTCTTTTGAGGTCTGTGAAGAATTTTGCTAGCCATCGCACTGAATCTGTAGATCGTTTTTGGTAAGATTGCCATTTTTACTCTATGGTATTACTATTACCATTTACTATTTTAATTCTACCTACACAAGAGCAGGGGAGTTCTTTCAATTTTCTGGTGTCTTCTTCAATTTCTTTCTTCAAATATTTAAAGCTCTTCTCATACAAGTCTTCTACTTGTTTGGTTAGAATTACTCTGAGATATTTTATGCTATTTGTGGCTATTGTGAAGGATGATATTTCTCTGATTTATTTCTCATCCCATTTATCATCTTTGAGGTAACCCAGATCCAGAAAGATAGATATCATATGTACTCACTCATAAGTGGCTTTTAGACACAAAGCACAGAAAAGTGTCCTACAATTCACAATCCCAGAAATCCTAGACAACAATGAGGACCCTATGAGAGACATACATGGATCTAATCTAAATGGGAAGTAGAAAAAGACAAAATCTGCTAAGTAAATTGAGAGCATGGGGACCATGGGAGAGGGTAGAAGGGGAGGAAATATAAATGGAGGAGAGCAGACAAAAATGTTTACCTCAATAAAATCAATAAAACATATAATGATATTGATGCAGCAAAGGTATTACTTTCCTTTTCTTAAATTCTCATTTAATTTTCTAATTGGTTGTTACTCCTGAAAATTTCCATTTAAGTAGAAACATTCTAGGCTTAATTCATATCCTTTCTCAAAAGAAGAAGAAAATAAAAAAGAAAGAAAACTGGAGGTCATCATGAAATTAACTGGAAATATTTTAGGTTTCAAAATATGGAACGAATCAATCTCCAGTATGAATATGGCTGTTTGACATTTCTCTTCTTTCAATGAATGTAAAATGTTTTGTCCATGATTTTTTTGCTTAAGACAAGCAAATTCCTGAGTATCCTAAAGTCTATTTATGTGCTCTGGCTTTCTTTTCTATTATTTTTAATTTTTTTTTTTTTGGTTTTTGAGAAAGGGTTTCTCTGTAGCTTTGAAGCCTGTTTTGGAACTAGCTCTTGTACACCAGGCTGGCCTTAAACTCACAGAGATCCACCTGCCTTGCCTCCCAAGTGCTGCGATTAAAGGTGTGCACCAACTCTGCCTGGCTGTGCCACCACCGCCTGGCTAAATTTATTTTTTAAAAAACCAACTCTATTTTCCCATTTTACATTTCAAATCCATTTCACATTCTATCCTCTTCTCCTACTCCCTTCACCTTTCTCCTCTCCCCCCATCAAAACCCCCATACTTTCATTACAGAGGGTGTGGCTTCCCATGGGAAGTCAACAAACTCTGACACATTGCTTTAAGGCAGGACCAAGACTCTCCCCACTATATCTAGTTTGAGCAAGGTATCCATCTAGGGAGAATGGGTTCCAAAGTTGCAGAATAAGAAGTAGGGATAAATCTTGGTCTCACTCTCAGTGGCCTCACAGTCTGCCCTAGTCATACAATGGTCACACACATTCAGAGGGCTTAGTTTTGTCCTATGCTGGTTCCTTCCCTGCCTGGCTAGGTTGGTGGGCTTCTATTAGCTCAGGTATGCTGTTTCAGTGGGTATCACCATCATAGTCTTGAATTCTTTGCTCATATTCTCACTCCTTCCTCTCTTTGACTGAACTTTGGAAGTTCAGTCCAGTGCTCCACTTTGGTTCCCTGCATCTGCTTCTCTCAGTTGCTGGATGTAGGTTCTAGGATGATATTTAAGATAGTCATAAATATGACGACAGGGCAAGGCCAGTTGACGACTGCTTAGGGACTTAGCTTGGGTTATCACTGTGGATTTCTGGAAATTTCTCTAGTGATAAGTTTCTTGCTAGAGTGCTAATGGCTCCCTCAAACAAGTAATTTCTTTCCTTTTTCTCTGTCTCTGACCTTCCCCTATCTCATTAATCCCATTCCATTCCTTCTAGTTCTATTCCTCCCTCCCCTTCTTCTCTTCTGCTTCCCTTCCACATTCCCTTATCCCCTACCCTCATGCTCCCAATTATCTCAGGAAATCTTGTTTATTTCCCCTTTCCAGGGAGACCCAAGTATGTTTCTCTTAGGGTTCTGTTTGTTACTTGGCTTCTTTGGGGTTGTGGATGATAGGCTCTTTATCCTTTGCTTTATATGTAGTATTCACTCATGAGTGTGTCCACATTATGCTTATCTTTCTGGGTCTGGGTTACCTCACTTAGAATGGTCTTTTCTTGTTCCATACATTTGCATGCAAATTTCAAGATGTCATTTTTTTTAACACTGAGTGTAAAAGTTCCACATTTTCTTTATCCATTCTTCAATTGAGGGACATGTAGACTGTTTATAGGTTCTAGGTATTATTAATAATGTTGCCATGAATATAGTTGAACAAATGTCCTTGTAGTATGGTTGGGCTTCCTTTGGATATATGCCCAAGAATGATATTGCTCTGTATTGTGGCAGGCTGATTCATAATTTTCTTAGAAACCATCATACTGATTTCCAGAATGTTGTACAAGTTTGCATTTCCACCAGCAATGGAGGAGTTCCCCTTATTTCCACATCCTCTCCAGCATAAGCTATCATTGGTGATTTTGATCTTAGCCATTCTGACAGGTGTAAGATGGTATCTCATTTTGATTTACATTTCCCTGATGACTAAAGATGTTGAAAATTTTCTTTTCTTTTTTTTTTTTAGTTTGCAATTAATACTTTTTAATTGTTAAATTTTTATTTTAGATTGCATAGTGCTTTATTAACCTTGAATTTTCTTTTTTTTTGTTTTTTTCCATACATTGTTTTGTTTTTTTTTTCCATTACATGCAGAAGAGATAGGTCCTGGTGTCATTGTTTCTTAAGTGTCTTTCAGCCATTTGAAATTCTGTTGAAAATTATCTTTTTATATCTTTACCTCATTTTTAAATTGGAATTATTTTATATTTTGATTTCTAATTTTTTTGACTTCTTTATATATTTTGGAGATCAGTCCTCTGCCTGATATGGGGTGGGTGATGATTTTTTCCCATTCATTAGATTGTCTTTTTGTATTATTAACTGTGCCTTTGTGTTGTAGAAGGCTGCTTGTTCATTTCCCAGCAGCCCAAACTCCTCAAATAACCACACAGAAACCATATTATTTGCAATATTGTTTGGCCAATAGCTTAAGCATATTGTTAGCTAGCTCTTACATCTAGAATTAACCCATTTCCATTATTTTATATTTTACTATGAGTTTCATGGCCTACCAGCGAGGTTCTAGCTGGCAGCTCACATCTTTCCTCTCTGGCAGCTACATGGTATCTCTCCAAGTCCATCTTCTCTCTCCCAGCATTCAGTTTAGTGTCCCCACCTACCTCTAGTCTGTTCTGCACAGGCCTAAGACAGTTTCTTCATTAACCAATGATATTCACAGCATATAGAGGAGAATCCCATATCAAGTCTAGAGACTATCAATTAAGAACTGACACAGAAAGATACTACATAGGTAATAATTTATGTGTATAATTTTTTTATTTATACTGTCATGATGAATACTTAAATAGATTATATTCAAATCATACTACAAAACTTATCACTAATAAAATAGATGTGAACATTTATTTAATAAAACGTCTCAAGAAACTCCTGAGTTATTAGAAAACTATTTATAGAAATCACAAAATTCTTTAAAATTCAATACGTTTTCATAAAATATCAGGAGATATATTGCTAAATTATTAACAGTATCTCTTTTAAAGGAGAATTTTTTTCTGTCATTGATTTGAATATTTATTTATTTATTGTTATTGTTGTTTCTTCATGACATGGTTTCGTTGTGTCACCCTATTTGTACTGGAACTCACTTTGTAGACCAGGGTGGCCTTGAACTTAGAGATCTACTTTCCTCTGCCTCTGGATTGCTGGGATTGAAAGTGTGTACCACCACTACTTGGTTTGAATATTTACTTTTAAATGTTGATGTATATGACAGAATTAGAAAATATAACAAAGTTCCTTATGATAACAGGCCCTATATTTTTAAATAAGATTTTTAAAGTAAATTATTATTATAATTCAATCTATTCTATTATATAAAATGTGTTCCTTAAATATTTTATATTCTGAATACTGTGGAAAATGTTTGTCTAGAAATCTATTTATCAAAGTATGCCATACATGTTAATTAAAACACTATTGAAGTTGTCTCCTATTATAAAAAATTGAAAAGGTCATTACATTAACTGAACATTGAATATTCTACTTATTTAGCTTGAATTTGAGACACTAAAAAATAGTCCAGAGTTTCTACATGAACAGGGTTGGAAAGATGTTTTAAAATTTTATATCTATAAGCTTATTTTTTATAAAATGTGTGTCAGCAGCAAAATGAATTCTAAAATTAGTTTACTTTCTATGAAATTGAATCATTCTTTATGTAGATTTCAGTTATAATGTTATATTCAATTTACTCAAACCTTTAAGCTACAAATGTCACTGTCTTTCCAGTGTGCCCTAATTGAATAATTTTATAACACTGTATTATAATGATTCATCTTAATCTGAGAATAAACTATAAAGAATTGAAATAGAATTCATGTTTTTCTCAAATTCTTTCCCCAAATATCAAGTATCTAAAGTATTTTTTTCCTTGATTTTATTGAGCTATACATTTTTCTCTGTTCCCCTCCCCTTCAACTCTCTCTCCTCTCCTCTCCCTTTTAACCCTCTCTCATGGTCCCCATGCTTCCAAATTACTCAGGATATCTTGTCTTTTTCTACTTTCCATGTAGATTAGATACATGTATGTCTCTCTTAGGGTTCTTGTTTTTGTCTAGGTTCTCTGGGATTGTAAATTGTAGACTGGTTTTCTGTTTTATGTCTAAAAGCCACTTGTGAATGAGTACATATGATATTTGTCTTTCTTGGTCTGGGTTACCTCATGCAACATGATGTTTTCCAGATCCATTCATTTGCCTGCAAATTTCAAGATGCCATTATTTTTTTTCTGTTGTCTAGTTCTTTATTGTGTAAATGTACTACAGTTTCCTTATCCATTCTGATGACAACTTATGCTGGGGGAGATGTGGGGTAAAGGGAAAACTCCTGCAATTGCTGGTGGGAGTGCAAACTGGTACAGCCCCTTTGGATATCAATATGGCTATTTCTCAGAAAATTAGGAAACAACCTTCATCAAGACCCAGAAATATCACTTTTGGTTATGTAACCAAAGGCTGCTCAATCATACCACAAGGACATGTGCTCAACTATGTTCATAGCAGCATTGTTTGTCATAGCCAGAACCTAGAATCAAGCTAAATGTCCCTCGACTGAAGAATGAATAAAGAAAATGTGGTACATCTAAAGTATTCTTTAGGAATTGTTGAATAAAAATAATTTTGGAAATCTCTGGAAGTTCTTAAATTGCTGATGTTTAGTGGCCCTGACATTTATTTAATTCCTGTGGAGATTATTTACTTTAAATAATTATTCTGCTTTCAGCATAGCTTCTAGTGATAGTTTGTATATCCAGCCATAAATAATTAGAGAAGAAATATATAATGGAAAGAATGTAAAAAGATATGAGGATGAATTTCCATCCTGGTACATTCGTTGTTGGCTATCCAACTCTCAATTTTCGCAGTTATTAAATTAGTGAATAGATATGTTTCTGAGTTTGTTTTAAGGATTCAAAAGCAAAATGGGAACAATGTTCAGAAAAGAGAAGTAACTTGCTAAACAGAATTTGTTGCTGTGATGCCTAATTTGTGATGATGAAATTATATCACCACTGTGTACATTTGTATTCGTATTGCTTTTTTGAGGAAGATATATGATTATCATGACAAGGGATACTATTTATTTAAAGATATGTTTATTTTTCTTTTTCTGTTAGTAAAGAAAATTGTATGCTCAGAGTGATAGGTTCAAATGAAGACCAGATTGTCTGAGGATATTTCAGGATAGGTAGATATGTGACTTTAAGTACTAGGCATGGAATGTTCTGTTTTTAAGAACTATTTTATACTTCTAGATTTATAATATAAAAAGACAACAAAACCAAGACTCAATGATGCAAAATTTGTTTAGAAATGTGTTATTTTACAGAAATTTAAAAATATGTGGAATTCAGGCACCCTCTCCACAATTGCTTAGGGCCTTAGCTGGGAACATACTTGTGGATTCCTTGGAATATCTCTAGTATCAGATTGCTTGATAGCCCCATAATGGCTCCCTTAATCAAGATATCTTTTTCTTTGCTCTCCCTCTCTGTCTTTCCCCCATCTCAACCGTCCTGTTCCCTCAAGTTCTTCTCCCCCTCACTTTTCTTGACCTCCACCCCTTCTGTCTTCCCTTCTTCCCCCATCCCCATACTCCATTTTTTCTCAGGAAATTTTGTCTATTTTCTCTTACCTGGGAGGATCCATGTATGTTCTTCTTAGGGTTATTCTTGTTACCTAAATTTTCTGGGGACATTAAATCTAGGCTCATGATCCTTTACATTATTTCTAACATCCACTTATGAGTGAATAAATACTGTGTTCATCTTTCTGGGTCTATGTTACCTTACTCAGGATGGTTTTTTCTAGTTCCATCCAATTTTATGTAAATTTCAAGATTCCTTTGATTTTTTACTATTCTGAGTATTTCATTGTGTAAATGTACCACATTTTCTTTATCTGCTTTTCGGTTGAGAGTCATCTATGTTGTTTTCCCACCCTGGCTATTATGGATAATGCTGATATTTTCATAGTTGAGCAAATGTCCTTGAGAATCCTTTGGGTATATGCCCAAGGGTGGTATTGATGGGTCTTGAGGTAGGCTGATTCACAATTTTCTGAGAAACAGCCATACTGACTTCCAAAGAAGATGTACAAGTTTGCACTCCCACTAGCAATGAAGGAGTTTTCCCCTTACACTGTAGCGTCTCCAGTATGAGCTGTGATTGGTATTTCATCCAGCATCTGATGGTAGCAGGTGCAGAGATGCTCAGTGGAACAATGGGCTAAACTCCCAAAGTCTTGTCAAAAAAAGGGAGGAATGATAATATAAGCAATGTGGTCAAGACCATTGAAACAGCTTAACTGAGCTAAAGTGAGTTCACTGACTCTGGACTGCTAGGGTGTATGTGTGCCAGCATAAGACCAAACTAGGCCTTCTGAATGTGGGTGACAGATGTGTAGATGTGGCATACTAGATATTACTGGCAGCAAGACCAGGATTTATCTCTACTGCTTGAACTGATTTTTGGAACCCGTTGTCTTTTGAGGGATACCTTGCTCAGACTAGATGGGCAGGAAAAAAAAGTTCTAGACTTTGATGCCTTCCCATGGGAAACCCCACCCTCTCGGAAGAGTACATGGGGAATGGTTTGGAGGGGAAGGTGGAGGGAGTGGGAGGAAGTGAGGCAGTGGGAAGTAAAATTGGTATGTAAAATGAGAAAAGATATTTTTTTAAATAATAATTAATTAAAAAACAATGAAAATACACTTGTTAGGAACACAAACAAAACTCATGGTTCGCTACCTCAAGATAGCCCTTTCCTCGGTGGGGCTTTGGTACCCCAGCTCTCTCTCTTCCTGCACTGAGATCGGTGGCACACACTGGTAAGGTCCAGGCAGGGTTCTTTGTTCCACAGGACCCTGAACCCTCCCTCCCTCCCGCAAGATCACCCACCCATCCCACCCTCCCCGCCTCTTTGTTCTACAGGACACTGCACCTCTACCCGCACCTCTACCCCCCCACCCCTCCTCACTCAAGATAGCCCTTTCCTCGGTGGGGCTTTGGTACCCCAGCACTCTCTCTTCCTGCCCTGAGATCGAAGGCGGCTCACACTGGTAAGATTGTGCAAGCCAGGTGGTAAGGTCCCTGCAGGCCTCTTTGATCAACAAGACCTGCACCCCGCCCCTGTAAGATTGCCCTTTCCTCTGTGGGGCATTGGAACCCCAGGAATCTCTCTCCCTGTGCGGAGATAGGAGGTACAGAAGGATCGGAAGTCCAGACGGGACTTCCTCTTCCTGCACTGAGATCAGCTATCTTGATGGGTGAGTGTGTACAAGTCATCCTGGGAGGTCCCAAACCACTGAGACTCCCCTGACTGAAATCAGAGGAAGAGATGGGTAGGCGTCAATCCAAGAATTCCTCCAACAATCTGAAAAGCAACATGATAACACCAGAAACCAATGAGTACTCAACAGGAGAACCTGAGCAACCTAACCCAGAAGAAGTAGAAGAAATTGACTTTAAACGTAACTTTATGAAAGTGATAGAGACCTTTA
>PVIU01006525.1:0-100813 GCA_004026605.1 Ondatra zibethicus
ACGTGTAAGGAAAGCACTGTACCACTGACGTTCTTTAAACTGTTCTGATTTGCTTAAACATGTTTGTATATGTTTGTAACTAATTTTTTTGTTCTACTAGACCATAGGTAACGTATGATTGGTTTCAATGGTTTTATATAACAGAACGAGGTCACAGAGCAGAAGATGTAGCTACACCTTTTTTAACTTTGATTTTAACCACTAGTTTGCAGTGAAAATTGTAGGACACACAGACATTTTGGGGATGTCCTTACTTGAACACTCCTAACATTATAATCTGATTAAATGCCTCCTCTTAAAAAATGAAGGGATCTCATCATGTAGCCCTGACTGGCCTGGAACTCCCTCTGTAGACCAGGCTGGCCTCAAACTCGTAAGAGATCCACCTCCTTTGCCTTCTGAGTGCCAGGATGAAAGGCGTGTACCACCAGGCCTCGCTCTCTTCTAGTCTCTGTTCCCTGGGTCTATCAGAGAGTAACCACCAGCAGAGTGTTGGCCTCACTGGAAACATGGCGTGCCTTGATTTTGTCATTTGTCCTGCTGATCCACCTAGTCCCTAAGTCTTTGCTGGTTTATGCTCCTGTGAAAATTTCTAGAAAGGCCTACTACACCTGCCTGTCTTAGGAGCCTTGTGGGCTCTTGTGGTACCAATTTCATGAATCTTTTGTTTGGGGCTTACTCTACATTCTGTCTCTAGTCAATCGTAACACTGAAAAAGAATTAACTGTGCTTTGTAATACAATCTTGGGTGGTATGTTGTGGGAAAAATAAAATTACAAAAGAAATTTAAAACAATCTCCTTTGCATTTTCTCTTAGGTCTGCTGCCTATAATCTTCTGTGTGCCTTAACTTGTACCTTTAATTTAAAAATTGAGGGCCAGTTACTAGAGACATCAGGGTTATGCATCCCTGCCAACAACACCCTCTTTATTGTCTCAATCAGTAAGACGCTTGCAGCCAATGAGCCACACCTCACCTTAGAGTTTTTGGAAGAGTGTATTTCTGGATTTAGCAAATCTAGTAAGTAATGATTTTCTTTAATGCTCAAAATGATTCTAAGATTCAAAGAACTTTTTTTGTTTGGAAATTTACCAGTGGTCTTTTCACTTACTTTATTTGTACTTTTTAAGACCTTTCCTCCCTCCCCCCGACCCCCTTTGGCCTGGGTACCCTGTAACTAAAGGAACTCTGAAAGAAAATCTCGGTGTGATGCACAGAGAAGCCTGTCAGAACTCTGTCAGGAAGTGCAGGGGGGGGTCCTCTTGCCTGTGTCCAGGCGCTTCAAGGATTTCCTTCTTTATTTCCACTGCATGAACTTGAGTGTTTCTTCTCATAGACAGAAATTGAACACATCTCCTTGATTATTAAGGAAATAGTTTTCTTTTCTATAGCTGACTTTGAACTGCGGTTTTTATTGGACATTTGTGTTTCATAAAGAATGTCATGGTAGATGATGCTAGATCCAGCATCAGTCCCAAGTTTGTTTTAATAAGTCTCATTAGTTTACTACCTATTCTTTTTGTCTGTCCACCTCCACACCCTGTAGTAGCATAGATGATGTTCTTCTCCTGGCGCCATTCCTGACATTTTTCCTTCTTTGTTTCTCCCTGTAATACAAAAAGCTTTTCCCCCTGCATTCTCCATTCAGACAGATTTCTTAATACTTCAGTATTAGGTTTTTAAACGCTTTTGAACAAATCATTAAGATTATGTCAGATATATTTTGTTCTGTTTTTTTATTTGTTTTTGGTTTTTGTTTTTTCATCAAGCAAAAGATGTAGGAGTGTAACTCTGATAAGAACTAGTATAAGTTTGGCAAAAGAAAAAAGTGCAAAGCTTTATTAATAACTAAATGTTTGAAGATATTCGAGTGTGTGAACAGGCATGGTGTGTTCCTGTATAAACAGCTCTGGTGAAATCATTTCAGATTTAATCCAGCCCCATCAAAGTAGCTATGGAATTTCAAATTTTCAAATGATTTTAAATTCTTGTGAAAATGAATAGCTGAGAAAATATTGAAAAGAAAGGAAGTACAAATATTACAGTTGTCTTTACATCTGTACACATTATAATGGCACAGTATCAAAACACGGATGTTCACAAATCAGCAGACAGATCGATCCACTTAAGAGAAGCAGACTGCTGAAACTTCACAAACTGCTTGGGAAGATGAAACCATCTAAATGAGTTTAGGAAATGAACTAAGTTAGACCATCTGCACAAAAGATACCAGAGTAAGTTCTGATTATATTTAAGAATTGAATATAAATCTAGAAGCGTTAATAAAAGAAGTGAGTACTTAATTGCTTTTATGAAAGTAAAATAGGGGGGGCTGGAGAGATGGCTCAGAGGTTAAGAGCCCTGGCTGCTCTTCCAGAGGTCCTGAGTTCAATTTCCAGCAACCACATGGTGGCTCACAGCCATCTGTAATGAGATCTGGTGCCCTCTTCTGGTCTGAGGGCATACATGCAGGCTGAACACTGTATACATAATAAATAAATTTAAAAAAAAAGAAAGTAAAATAGGTGAAACAAACAAACACGAGATAGAAGCAGAGTAAATAATGAACAGGTCGGCTTCATGAGACTTCGGAATATACAAAGAGTACAAATACAAAAAACGAAAACAAACAGTGAGTAGCTAGAGCTGGAGATGACTTTGGAGAGACTGTGGAAAGCTGAGTATCCTTAGTTGAGAAGAGCTCTGTCGGCTCGTGAGTCACAGAACCATGCCCATCATACTAAGAAAAGAATTTTTAAGTTTGTTACTTAAAAAAAGTACATATTGAAAGTATTGTAAAATGACTGATTAGGTATCAGATTGAAAAATACTTTTAAAGATTAAATCCTGATGGTCAATAGCATTGAAACAAGGATGATTTTTCTAGAAAGACTTTTAAGTAGATGAGACCCTTAAGAATATTCACATCTTCAGGAGCCAGCAAGGTGACTCAGTGGATAAAGGTGCTTGCCACAAAGCCTGGCAATCTGAGGTCCATCCCCAGAGCCCATGTAAAGGTGAAAGGGGAGAACCAACCCCACAAAGGCTCTGGCCCCTGCGCGCACACACACACACACTTTTAAAAAGAATTAACGGTGAGATGTTTGTAGCATGCTGTTTTTATGTTGATTTTTTTTGTTTTGTTTTTTTAAATGTATTTATTTATTATGTATACAGTGCTCTACCTACATGTATGCCTGCAGGCCAGAAAAGGGCACCAGATCTCATTACAGATGGCTGTGAGTCACCATGTTATGGCTTGGAATTGAACTCAGGACCTCTGGAAGAGCAGCCAGTGCTCTTAACCTCTGAGCCATCTCTCCAGCCCTTATGTTGATGTTTTAAAACTAAGGTATATCTTGTAAAGTGTGCGAGTATTGAGTGAGCAGGTGTTAATGGTGAGCTTTGACGGTGAGTACATCATGAAAGTGTCTTCTGAATCACAGCCACAATGTTTCTAGTACCCAGAGCTTCTCCCAACACTGCCCTCACCAAAGTGACCTTTTATGACCTCCATTGTCATGGATTCATTTTGCCTACTTTCCAGTTTATTAAAGCTACTTAATAGAAAAAAAGAGTTGGGGGCTGGAAAGATGGCTCAGAGATTAAGAGCATTGACTGCTCTTCCGGAGGCTATGAGTTCAATTCCCAGCAACCACATGGTGGCTCACAGCCATCTACAAAGAGATCCAATGCCCTCTTGTGGCGTGCAAGCAAACATGCAGGCAGAACACTGTATATAGGATAAATAATAATAAATAAATTAAAAAAAAAGGAGTTGGGGGCTGGAGAGATGGCTCAGAGGTTAAGAGCACTAGCTGTTCTTCCAGAGGTCCTGAGTTCAATTCCCAGCAACCACATGGTGGCTCACAGCCATCTGTAATGAGATCTGGTGCCCTCTTCTGGCCCACAGGCATACATGCAGACAGAATGCTGTATACATAATAAATAAATCTTTTTAAAAAAAAAAAAGAAAAAAAAAGAGTTGGAAAATCAAACAGGCAAACAAATTAAGTTGCTGGTTCTCTTTAATATAGAAAACATGATGCCACTAAAAGTGATTGGATCCAAAGTTTTAGTTTGGAAAAGTGAAAGTGGTGGCGCACGCCTTTAATCCCAGCACTCAGGCAGAGGCAGGCAGATCTCTGTGAGTTTTTGGCCAGCCTGGTCTACAGAACAAGTTCCAGGACTGGCTCCATAGCTACTGAGAAACCCTATCTCAAATAAATAAAGAAAGAAGAAGTTCAAAGAATGGGTGGTGGTGGTAGTCACATAACAATTTGAATGTCCTTCATGCCGCCGTGTTAGGATAGAATGGCCATGCATGGCAGTGTACACTTTTAATCCCAGCACTAGGGAGGCAGAAGCATGTGGAACTCTATGAGTTTGAGGACAGCAAGGGCTATGTAAAGAGACCCTATCTAAAACAAAACAACAACAACAAAATTTAAAGGTTAGAATACTAAATGTTTTGCTGTATATGTTTCAGTACAGTTTTTTTGTTTTTTGTTTTTTTTTTTTTGAGACAAGTTTCTCTGTTGCCCTGGCAACAGAGAACTCACTCTGTAGATCAGGCTTGGTGTGGACCACTACTCCTGGCTTGGTTTACTGACTTTTAAAATTATTTCTTCAGCTGGGCGGTGGTGACACACACCCTTAATCCCAGCACTCCAAAAGCAGAGGCAAGCAGAGCTTTTGAGTTCAAGGCCATCCTGCTCTACAGTGTGAGTCCCAGGACAGCCAAAGCTATACAGGCCTTGTCTTGAAAAACCAAACAAGGAAAAAAATATTTTTTCAAATCTTAGTATCTTTACTTCATATCTAAATGTTTGTCCAGGCCTAATTCAAGTTAACAATCTTTGCTTTCAGCCTCCCCTCCATTTCTTCGTGGTAAAATCATTGCTGCAACTGGAGAGGTGGGGCAGCAGTTATAAATACTAGCTGCTCTTCCAGAGGTCCTGGGTCTGTATAAATAAATACAAATAAAGCTTGCCTGAAGAGCAGAGTGCAGAGCTAAGCCACTAGAGGCCAGGGAGTGGTGGCACACAGTTTTAATCCCAGGACTTGGAAGACAGAGGCAGATGGATCTCTGTTAGTTCAAGGCCACCCTGAGCTACACAAAATTGATCCAGTCTAAAAGAAATTGTTGGAGGAAGGGCCACTTGTTGGTTCTCGGCTGCTTAGCCCCGAAATAACCAAACAGAAACTGTATTCATTAAATCACTGCTTGGTCCATTATTTCTAGCTTTTTATTGGCTAACTCTTATATATTAATTTAACCCATTTTTATTAATCTGTGTATCACCATGAGGCTGTGGCTTACCGGGTAAAGTTCCCAGAGTCTGTCTCTGGTGGAGGCTCCATGGCTTCTCCCTGATTTTGCCTTCCTTTTACCATGCTATAGGCCAAGCCAGTTTCTTTATTCATTAACCAATAAAAGCAACACATACACAGAAGGACCTCCTACACCATTTCCCCTTTTCTGTTTAAACAAAAGGAAGGCTTTAACTTTAACATAGTAAAATTACATATAACAGAACAGGTATTAAGCAAGAATTATAACTATCAATTCTTCAACTATCAAAGATTCCAGAAGGATATATTACCTAAGTAAACAGGAAGTGCATTTTAAGCAACTTCCAAAACTCTAGAATTGACAGAGATATCTTGCTACCTGGACAGTCACCCAAAGTTCTTTTGTACCGTTGGGGCATCCATCTTTAGCCTAGAGGCCCATAGTATCAAGCCGACTTTTCCATGAAGCAGGAAATTTTAAAGACAGTTCCACCTATATTGGCAGTTTGTCAGTCACTTTCTTCTGTGTCCTGCAGAATGTCTAGCAGACTCTTTCATGAAGGATCGTCTCACCTTTAGGCAAGTTTAGCAGTCATCTCTCTGTGGGTCCTGTATGTTCAGTTTATCAAGAAGTTCAGGCAAGAGCAGTTTCTTGCCCAAATGGCTAGCAAACTCCATAAGGAGCCTCTTCGATGCCCATCTTCTTCTTGAAGTAATTGGTGCTGCCAGGAGCAGATGTGTCTCATTGTCATGAAAAATCCTAAGTTATTAAAACATTTTAAATGTCATATTTTGAAGGTCTCTGAAAGATTTGAAGAATATCTATCTAACTGAAATATATTTCTATACATCTAGAAAACCTAACATAAGTACAAGCTTGACTATTACAGATAAAAGTACCTCATTAGTCAAATTGTTTGTATTCTTTTTCAGAGTTTTGAATTTTTCTTTTAATTGATCAGTGTCAGTCTGTAAAGACTGTATTATTTCTAAAAGTGCCTCATTTTGGGCCCTATAATCAAACCATATTTTTAAGGAGAAAATATGGAGGACAAAACTAATCCTCAGAATCAAATATAATGATAGGAGGGAAATCATATAAACCTTGCATGACATTGTACATAATATAAGTAAAAAAGCTAGTGAATTTTTAGATTCTTAATTTGTCTGTCATTTTTCTTTTTAAATTATAAATTTATGATTTTTTTATTTTAAATCTTACCTTTGGTTGAGTTAGCTGGAGTAGGTACAATAACTGTTACCTGCCAGTAGGTGTCGCTGCACACTTGTAGTTGCGTGGCTGGTTTGAATCTGAATTTAGCGTTAAATACTGAAAGATGTTTAAATTAAAACAGTCGTTTAGTGTAAATCACAGATTGTGTGCTCCCCAGGGGTCTTTGACTGTTTGCCAGCCACATGAGACAGCTGGTGGAGGGAGGTGGGCGCCTCCTGCTGGGGACAGAGGGTTTGTTGCCTGTGGTGGCAGCAGCAGCGCTGGGCACAAGTTCCTCGGCCTTTTCTGCCTTGGCCTCCCACATCTCTCCACCCGCCTCAGACCCCGAAGTCAGCCAGTAGTGGTTACTTAGGGCAGGGAATTCTATACCCAAAATGAACAGCATGGAGCCTGACCACGGCTTGCCCCACGTTGGGTGTCAACTGTAGAAATTAGCTTGATTCAGGAAATAACCAGGCTAGCTAAAGGATAAAACAATTATATTTTTATTTATTATAAGGGGAAAACTCACCAAACAGAGAAGTCCTAGCTCAGCTGTGCCCAGCGGGAATCACACAGACAGCGAGCACCTGGTTCATGCCCCAGTTTTCTCTCAGGCTCCAGAAAGACACACCTTAACTGGGATCCACTTCTTAAAGATAATTGGCTAACAAGGTTTCTCCATCAAGAAATAGCTCACACAAAGGTGATCCCAGCACTTGGGATCACACGCCTTTAATCCCAGCACTAGAGAGGTGGAGACAGGAGTGATATGGCTGAGGGGAGAGAGGAATATAAGGCTCAGTGCAGTCTTAGGTTTGGTTGAGACAGATGCAGTCTGAAGATATAGTGTGAGGTGCAGTCTGAGGACAGGATCGCCCCTTTGGTCTGAGGATTCAGTAAAGGTAAAAGGTCTCTCCTAGTGACTTGCTACACTGCTTCTCTGATCTCTCAGCTTTCACCTCCTAATATCTGACTCTGGGTTTTTATTATTAAGAACAATTAGAATTTGTGCTACATGGATCTGATTCCCAACACCAATGTAATTGGCTCACAACCATCTATAACTCTTGTCCAAGGGGATCAGACACCCTCTTCCAGACTCCTTGAGCACCAGTCAAGCATGTGGTGCACAGATATACATGTACACAAAATACTCATACACATAAAAAATAAAATGTTTGTAATTTTCATTGACTATCTGTATTAATTCAGTATTTTCTCCACAGGTATTGAATTGAAGCACCTTTGTTTGGAATATATGACCCCATGGCTGTCAAACCTAGTTCGTTTTTGTAAACATAATGATGATGCCAAACGACAAAGGGTTACTGCCATCCTTGATAAGCTAATAACAATGACTATAAACGAGAAGCAGATGTACCCTTCTATTCAAGCGAAAATATGGGGAAGCCTTGGGCAGGTACTGAATTTGCACTGATACTTACCTAGTACCTCCTTGTGCTACTAACTCTTAGTGCCCACATTATACAGAGCATACCATTCTCTCCTTCAGAAGCATGCAGATACATTCCCAACCCTGCAAGTAGTTAATGTATTTCAGAGCTCTCCTCCTTATATAATTGTATAGAGTTTAACTGTAGAAACCTATTGTCATTTGTCGTAAATAGTGTTTAAATATGTACCCCATTCCCTATACAGCACAGATCTCAGTAAATGCTTCTTAATGCTGTTGTTCAGAACATCTGGTTTCATTTACAATTGCAGCATAAGCTATGATACAACTTTCCTTAATCTGACAAAGGAAGTGCATATTATTCCTTGGAATAATCACTTAAGGAAGCAGTCCTTACTAGACAATGCTGTGAATGTCTAAATGATTTTAAATGACCATGGAGCCAATTTCCTGGTTGTGTGATGTGGTTAAAGTCATTAGATTGGTCATGTATTACTGTCTTGGATGAGCAGAGAGGCACTTCTGAGTGACTGAAGATAGGCATGTACAGATATTTAAACTCTGAACACTGGTCTTAGTCTAAAGGAATCAGGGAACAGCCTCATACTGTCCTAGATAGTTTACAGGTCTCTAACACTAGAACTTTGAAAATCTGGAAGAAAACAGGGTGTCTCTGCTTCTTGGGCTCCTTTGAGTATTTCTTCATTGAAAATTAAGCCATCAGTATGCTTGAAAACAGCAAGACTTTCCCTTGTTTTGCCAGATCACAGATCTGCTGGATGTTGTGCTTGACAGTTTCATCAAAACCAGTGCTACAGGAGGGTTAGGGTCTATCAAGGCTGAGGTGATGGCAGATACGGCTGTGGCTTTGGCTTCTGGAAATGTGAAATTGGTGTCAAGTAAGGTAACCACTTTTTCTGTACCTCTTGGACTATGCTTAGTACTTCTGTTTATCATCCTGAGAGTTTTTGTCATGTAACTAGCTAAGACTAAACTTACTTATTTAAGAGAAAGTGGGGGTATGGGGGTGTGTGCTGTGGCTTCTTATATGTAGAGAAGTCAGAGGATAACTTGTAGGAGTTAATTCTCTCCTTCTACCCAGTGGGTCCCAAGGATCAAACCAAGGTTTGGCTATGTGTTTTTTTATAACAAATATCACTTAATGACACGATGAACATTAGATATTTCTAGAAAATTTATGTACATATATGTGTGTGTATGTGTGTAAACATACAGAGTATCTTGTTTTTCAGGCATGTATGAGAGGTATTCTGACATGCAACTTAGCTTGCTGAGCCATCTTATCAACCCTGAATTTATTTTTTTAAGATTTATTTTTCTTTTATGTGTGTGTCCCACATGTGTTCATTTCCTGCAGAGGCCAGAAGAGGGTGTTAGATCCCCTGGAACTGAAAATACAGATGGTTGTTAGTTGCTATATGGGTACTGGCGACCAAAGTCCTCAGCAAGATCAGCCAGTGCTTTTAACCTCTGAGCAGTCTCTCCAACCCCCTGAACTTTTTTTTATGAAAAAAATTTTAGCCTCATGATTTTAAACCATGTTCTTCTTTACAGGTTATTGGACGGATGTGTAAAATAATAGACAAGACTTGCTTATCTCCAACTCCAACTTTAGAACAACATCTAATGTGGGATGATATTGCTATTTTAGCCCGCTACATGCTGATGCTGTCCTTCAACAACTCCCTCGATGTGGCAGCTCATCTTCCCTATCTCTTCCATGTTGTTACTTTTTTAGTAGCCACAGGTCCCTTGTCCCTTCGAGCTTCCACACATGGATTGGTCATTAATATCATTCACTCTCTGTGTACTTGTTCACAACTTCATTTTAGTGGTAAGTTTCTAGAAGGTAATCTGGTTTTGTTGTTGTTAATGTTGTTTTTTTAAAGACAGGAGAAGGTAATCTTTTTTTTTTAACTAGTTCTATTCTCAGTTTTACCTTCTCTGACTGCTATAGGTTTATTATTGTGATTCTGTCATCTCAGCAGGCATAGAAGCAGTAATTTGAAATTCTATTAAAGAAGAAAATAATAAAAATTATTTCCATGCCATGGCAAGCTATAATAAAGGTTTTCTATGTTTCATGCAGATAGTCATAATTATCATATAGTCTAAAAGCTTGTTGTAAGTTGATAGTGCTGCATTACTAGTGCCAGTATGTTATTTAACTGCTAATATAATACATCTAGAGATTTGACTTAGGGAGCATGGCTGTGTGATGTGTACATGATATTTAAATTTTCTTGAATTCAAGATGAAACATAACACTTTAGAATTAAAATATTGATTTTTTTTTTCTTTTACAGAAGAGACCAAGCAAGTTTTAAGGCTCAGTCTAACAGAATTCTCATTACCCAAATTTTACTTACTGTTTGGCATTAGCAAAGTTAAGTCAGCTGCTGTCATCGCCTTCCGTTCCAGTTACCGGGACCGGTCTTTCTCCCCAGGCTCCTATGAGAGGGAGACTTTTGCTTTGACATCCCTGGAAACAGTCACAGAGGCTTTATTGGAGATCATGGAGGTACAGAAGGGAAAATGACAAGAAACTAAACTAAAACCGTATTTAAAATATGTAATATGTAGGGTGTAGTGGCATAAGCCTTTATCTTAGCATTCAGGAGTCAGAGGCAGGTGGATTTCTGTGAGTTTCAAGCCAACTGAGTGTATGTAGGGAATTCTGGGCCAGCCAGGGCTACATAGTAATACTTTGTCTGAAAAATAATTTTCTGATATACAGAGGAAATGCTGGTTTGTTCTCCTATATTAAACATAGAACTTAAGTTATTTCTTTAGAATGTGTTCATTTTTTAAATTAGATTTATTTTACTTTATGTATATAAACGTTTTGCAATGTATGTTTGTGTACAACATGTGTACCTGGTGCCCAAGGGTCTGAAGAGGAGTTCACAAGAGGAGGACATCAAATTCCCTAGACCTGGAGTTATGAATGGTTATGAACCACTTTGTGGATTCTGGGAACAGAACCTATATTCTCTTCAAGAACATCAAGTGCTCTTAGCTGCTGAGCCATCTCTCCAATCCCTGAAATGTGTTTTTTATAATAAATATCACTTAATGACATGATGAACATAAATATTTCTAGAAACATTTGTGTGTGTGTGTGTGTGTGTGTGTACATACATACATACATACAGAGTATCCTGTTTTTCAGGCATGTATGAGAGATATTCCAACATGCAAGTGGCTGGATCAGTGGACAGAACTAGCACAAAGGTGTGTTCTAAGTTAAATACAAATTGTGAAAGTATGTGTATTGTTGAAAATAGCTCTTGCAGCATAATTTAGTTAGTCTTGTATTTATTGTGTACATAAACAAAGATTTTTATAAGTTCTTTGACTTTTTAATTTCAGATTTGCATTTCAGTACAACCCATCCCTGCAGCCAAGAGCTCTTGTGGTGTTTGGCTGTATTAGCAAACGTGTGTCTCACGGGCAGATAAAGCAGATTATCCGAATTCTTAGCAAGGTACTTACTCTATTTTACATAAAGATTTGTCCCAAATTACAAACTATAACTTCCAGTTTTTAAAAACAATCAAAATTTAAATAATATATTTTGAAACAATTTTTTTCCTTACTGTAATTCTTTGAAGTGATGAAATCTTATCAGGAGAAAATACCTTTAAGTTCAATGTGGTGACGAAGGCCTTTAACCCCAGCACTCTGGATACAGAGACAGATGGATCTCTGTGAATTTGAGGCCAACCTGGTCTATATAGTGAGTTCCAGGGTAGCCAGCACTATATAATAGAGAGAACCTGTCTCAAAAATAACAAAAGAAAAATACCTTTTAAAAGGAATGTTTGGCTCTTTTTCTAATCAAGTATACTTAATAGCCTTATCAGTTCTCAAAGCCTTATAGCCTTATATAAAGCTACATAACTTATAATTAATATAATAATGCTCTTCTTACTAGAATGTAATATAGAAATATTTTTGGGGGTTTGTTTTTTTTTTTGGTTTTTTGAGACAGGGTTTCTCTGTGGCTTTGGAGCCTGTCCTGGAACTAGCTCTTGTAGACCAGGCTGGGCTCGAACTCACAGAGATCTGCCTGCCTCTGCCTCCCGAGTGCTGGGATTAAAGGCGTGCGCCACCACTGCCCAGCGTATAGAAATATTTTTAAAATAAGAAACCAATTATACAGTGTTCACCATTCTTAGAAATTTTTTGTCAAATAAACTACTTGTCAAATACCTAAATGTGTCTCAGCTAAATCTGAGAGTCATTGTAGGAGCTGATGTTTTATTTCCATTAAAAGTCAAATAAAGATTTCTGTCTTCCTGAAAGGCACTTGAAAGCTGCTTAAAAGGCCCTGACACGTACAACAGTCAAGTTCTAATAGAAGCCACAGTGATAGCCCTGACCAAATTACAGCCGCTTCTCAATAAGGTGATGATCGTATCGAGCATGAGTTTATTCATTTTGGGTATTGTTACCGTGTGTCTTTTCTTATACAGAGTTTAGAAAATATGATGAATTGAAAAGAGTTTATAAAGAAGAAATTATAGTCAAAGTGGAGTGATGTTGCTGGGCTCTAACATCTTTCTTGTTGGTGGGGAGGTCAGGGTGAGAAGGGGTAGCGTCAGCATCTCAGACACCGACAGTCAGAAGGCAGACAGCTGACTTGTTTATTTAACAATGAGGGGAAGCTCATATACCCTTCTAGCACCCAAGCATTCCCATCAGTTGACATTGTGTGGTCACTCATTGACTATGCAGGAACAGAACCTCTGACAGTACCAGGTAGACTCTAGGTTGGCTCTTCTCAGTCTAGTAGACCTTAACTTTCTACAGTCTCATGTCATAAGAGTTAGAAAACAGGATGATTAGCCAAGCAAGGTGGCCACATCTTTAGTCCCAGCATTCATGAAGTAGAGGCAGGTCAGTCTCTATGAGCATGAGGCCAGCCTGGTCTACATATCAAATCCCAGGACAGCCAGGGCTACATAGAATATACTTGTCTCAAAGAGAAAGGAAAGGTTAGGGGAGAAGGAGAGGGTGGGAAGAAGAGTGGGGGAGAGGAAAGGAAAAAGAAAAAAGGAGGGTAGATTGAAAAGAGGTTGTGAAGAAGAAACTCAAAAGAGTTAGTTGTTTGTGGTAGAGGAAGTATAGCACATCTTTTCTCCTAGGCGTATGTGTTTGCACTATTTTTTTTTCTTGGTACTAAAAAAGATAAGTATAAATTCTTAATTCTTTCATCTAATAAAGTGTTTGTTGAACATCTTCTTTGTATCTGGTAGAGAGATATATTAAACATAGTTAATAAAGTGTCCTGTATCTTAAATGGTTGTGGATATTGAGAAGTGAACAAATAAAGTCGGTAGACTACTAAATGTGTTAGTTAATGATCCCTAATTATTACAGAGAAATGTGAAGCCAGAAGTATGCCTGGTCATCAGAAGAGTTTGTATGCTGGACTAGTGTGTAATGCGAAGAGATAGCACTTGCTTAGCATGTACGAGACCCTGGGTTCATCTCCACCGAGAGAGGGGAATGGGGAGTGAGGGAGAGAGGGAGTTAAGAGTTTATACTAGTAAGAATGAGAAGTTGAAAGGGTAGAATCTACCTAGATTTAGAAATAAGCAGGACAGTGGAGTGGTGGATAGACCATCCCAGTAGAGAGGTGATAGAGAAAATTGTAAAGATTGAAGAGAATAAATCTACTATTCAATAGTCTTCAGAAAGGAGTTTGGAAATGATCATTTCCTAGTAGCCAGTATGATAACAGGACACAGGTAGCCTAGAGTGCACGGTAGATCAGAGAAGGGAGGAACTGCACGCTGAAGGAAGGTTAGCTTGGGTACTGTCTGCAGTGGTGACAAAGAAATGGCAGGTGTCAGCAACTACTGTAAAAGAGTCAGCAAACTCTGAAGACTAGATTTGACATCCAGAATTGGGAGAAATCGCAGAGGAAGCTCAGGCTCTTAGCCTAGCTGATGATATTTTTAATTAGACACATGGAGGGGTCCAAGCGCTTATCTGTCTACTCATGTTTCCCAAAGGAGTGAAAACACAGGAATTTGGTGAGGTATCCTGCTTTGTTTTATGCTGCAAAATGCATGGTTTGCCACACTAAACTGGAATGTATCTCCTTTACCAGGACTCCCCACTGCACAAAGCCCTCTTTTGGGTTGCCGTGGCTGTGCTGCAGTTAGATGAAGTCAACTTG
Source organism: Ondatra zibethicus (assembly GCA_004026605.1). Classification (NCBI taxonomy): domain Eukaryota; kingdom Metazoa; phylum Chordata; class Mammalia; order Rodentia; family Cricetidae; genus Ondatra; species Ondatra zibethicus. Next base: position 14,137 of record PVIU01006525.1, read on the forward strand.
TATTCAGCAGGTACTGCGCTTCTGGAACAGAACCTGCACACCTTAGATAGTCTTCGGATATTCAATGACAAGGTGAGTAGACTTTCCTATGAGCTCCACATTGCTCATGGTGAGCCTTCTTTTCCTGCTTGTCCATAATCTTAAGTATGAGTTTAATGCATTTTATTGTAAGTATAGTTCCTTAGTAGGTCAGTAAAAACTATTTAATCCTTAGTTCGTCAGTAAAAACTATTTAATCCTTATTTCCTGTATAGAAATAGCCAAGAACAATATGCCCTGCTCTTAGTGATTGAAATAGTAATAAGTAGGGCTGGAAAGATGACTCAGCAGTTGGGAGCACTGATTGCTCTTCCCAGCACCCATATGGCAACATATCACAATCATCTCTTAACTCCAGTCCCAGGAATCCAGTGCCCTCTGTGACTTCCTTGGACACTGCACACACGATACACAAACATATATTGAAGCAAAACACCCATGAACATGAAATAAGTAAATATATTTTTTCTTAATTTTAAAGTAGTATTGAGGAGTAATAATAGCTACCACACCAAACTCTGTGCATTCATTATTGCTGATTTTCATTCTCTATCCCTATTTATTTTTATTTGTAATATATGTTATACTTTTTTATTTATTCAATAATAAAACTTATTTTTATTGAAAAATTATTCTTAGTGAAAAATCTGTATAATTAGTAACAGATATGGAAGTTGGAGAACCTAAAGAAGTTTTGTATACTTAATTTTACTGGTTTGTCCTCCCTCCCCCCGCTTTGCCTAATCTCACTTTAAAGAATACCATTAGCAGCCATCTTCACATTTATTAACCTAGATAGGGGCTGGATCTTGGCTCAGAGTATAGAGGATAAAATTAAACAGTACAAAATTGGGCTAGTGGTATGGCTTAGCAAGTACTTACCACTGAGCCTGACAACATGAGTTCAAGTCCCGAGACTTAACATAATGACATAGTAGAAGCATATGTGCACTAAATAAATGAAAAATATTGTTTCAAAACCAATACAAAATTATATTCCTTTTGTTTTGGAGAAAAATAGAAATAGCCTAAGAGGAAAGAGAAGATTCTTTTGAAAAGAGGATGTGTGTTGTACATGTGCTTGCATTATATTTGAAATTTCCTTGAAATGAAATGAACTGAACTATGGGGAAACAGAGCATGACCTAAGTATGAAGGTACCTGGTCTACAGTATTTGTTCAGTGTATATAATGTGGTGCAGACTCAGAACAACTGGAGGTCTAGGAAGTGTGGAAACAAAGTGATAGGTAGAAGACACCTTGAAGTTTATCAGTCAGACCTGTTCATAAAAAGAGAAGGAATAAAAAGGTTAGTATCTGGAATATGTCTGGTTCTGAGTTAGCCCCTTGTTCTCTAACTTCATTGTTCTGCTCTGGAGTTGTCTTGAGACAATAGTGGTTCCAGTAGTGACTAACTGTTGGCTATTTGTATTTTAAGAATATTAACAAATAAAATAGATGTCTTTAAAGCATCTGCCTTGCCATTTTCTTTCTTTCACATATATTTTTGTGTTTGTTGAGGTGAGTCATGTCACAGTATGTGTGGGGGTAAGAGGACAACATGTGGGAGTCATCTCTCCTACCATGTGGATTCCAAGGCTAGAATTCAGGTGATCCAACTTGACTGCAAGCACCCTTCACCATTGAACCCTCTCATCAGCTCCTGCCTTGCCATTTTTACTTTTGGAACATCATAAAAGGAGGGACTAATCTTGACACCAAGGCCCCAAAGTACTAGGAATCAGAGTTAATTAATAAAGCTTTATTGAGATCACTAGGATATTCTCCGGGATGGTAGAGTCAGGGTAATAGTGCACACCTCTGGGTCCTGCTACTTGAGAGGCTAAAACAGAAGTTTTAAACCTACATGGGCAACATAGTGAGTCTTTGTGTGAGTTTGATAGCAATTAGCAGGCAAAAGTAGCTGGGCATTGTGGCTAATGGCTATAATGTCAGCACTTGAAAGGTTATAGACAGAAGGTGTTAGTTTTTATGTAACCTTTCCTATGCAGCAGGTTCAAGGTCAGCCTGGGATAGATGGGATTTCATTTACCAAAGGCCAAAAACAAAAAATAGAACAATAGCTCAAAACTGTGTATCATGGGACTGTAGATGTAGCAGATGTAGTGGTAGAGTGTTTGCCTAGCATGCATGAGGCCCTGTGGTCAATTCCTAGCACACCCCAACACACACACAAATTGTGTTGTAAATCAAAGCAATTTGAGTTTTTCACTATCTTGTTACTTAGCTTTTTGACTATCTTACATTTATAGTACCCTAAATGTTCTTATGGGATTTTCTGTTAACTAAAAATTTCTCTGAAAAAGTAAGTTTTTAAATAAAGTGTCTGAGCCAGGAGTATATATAGCTTAGTTGACTTGGGGTTCCAGTACTGGGAAATGAAAAAGGAAACTTTTGTGTGAAGTCCATCAACTGCCTATCTCCTAATTGTTTTAATAGAGTCCGGAAGAAGTATTTATGGCAATTCGGAATCCTCTGGAATGGCACTGCAAGCAAATGGATCACTTTGTTGGACTCAATTTCAACTCTAACTTTAACTTTGCACTAGTTGGACACCTCTTAAAAGGTAAAGACTTCTTTTGTCAGGACATTTCACGAAATAGTATCGAGAAGCCAGAAATTACTAAAAGGAATTGATTACTTGAGATAAATTAACATAATCTAACCCATATGTTTTACTTTAATCAAAAGCCACATCTGCATGAGTTGTTTCAATTAGTATTTCACTAGAACCTAATTTCCATATCAGATCTTAAAAGAGCAAAATAAGTGATAGTAAAATTCATAAGTACTGAGCACTTAATTGCTGTTATTGGTTAATAATATACTGCATATTCATGTTATTTCATATATGTATGTTACAGAATGTTATTGTACAGATTTAATCACAGAAGGCTTAGGGATTAGCTCAGTTGTAGAACCTAGTTTAAGGTCTTGGGTTCAGTCTCCAGCATTGCCAAGGAGTAAAAGGGATTTCCAGTTAGTGTGCATTAATGTTCAGATATGATCCTAGTTACTCTTCAACTTGTTTCTAGCATGTTTTCTATCAGCCTCTTGTACTATGTACAAGTGCTCCTGCTGCTGTGTACTATGTACCTTAGAGCACCACCATTCTGGTACTGCTCTTCCATATTTCATTGTTTTTATAGTCAACCATCTCCACTAGACTAGAGCTAACTCACTGTCTTACCTAGCTTTAGCTTCTCATTACTGACTTCATAGATTCATAACCATATTCTATTAAGGTGGGCAGGTTTTCTTGTTTTTTTAATTCATTCATTTTTTTACATACCAATCCCAGTTCCCCCTCCATCCTCTCTTTCCGCTCCCTCCCCATTTCCCCCACCCCATCTCTGATCCACTCCTCAGAGAAATTAAGGCCTCCCCTGGGAAGTCAATTAGGACTGTCCTGTCCCCTTGTTGAGACAGGACCAAGCTCCCCCCCGCCACTCCCAGCCCCACCCATGCCTGGACTGAGCAAGGTATCTCTTCATAGAGAATGGGCTCTACAAAGTCAGTTCATGCATTAGAGTTAGATTCTGGTCCCACTGCCAGTGTCCCCATATGCTGCCCAAGCCACACCATTGTCAAGGTGGGCAGCTTTTTATAAAATAAATAAACAGGGCTGGAGAGATGGCTCGGTGGATAAGAGCACTAGCTGCTCTTCCAGAGGACCTGAGTTCAATTCCCAGGAACCACATGGTGGCTCACAACTGTCTGTAATGAGATCTGGTGCCCTCTTCTGGCCTGCAGGCATAATGGAGGCAGAATGTTGTATACATAATAAATAAATAAAATCTTTAAAAATAAAATAAACATATATATATATATATATATATATATATATATATATATATATATATTAAGCTTAGTGTGGTGGTAACACACATTTAATCCTAGCACTTGGGAATCAAAAGCAGGTAGGTGTCTGTGAGTTCAAGGCCAGCCTAGTCCAGAGCTACATAGTGAGACCTTGTTTCAAAAATCAAAGAACAAAAACCCAAACCAAACAAGGAAGAAAATAGAAAAAGAAGAAATAATTTTTAAAGACCTGCTTGTTTTTATTTTATGTGCTTGAATGTTTAGAGTATTTTGCCTGTGTGCGTGTCTGTGTAACACCTGTGAGCTTGTTACCTGAGGTGGCCATAAGACACACTGGATCCCCTGGAACTGGAAGTATAGGTGGTTGTGAGCCACTTTGTGGGGTGTGGGAACCATGCTCTGATGCCCTGTAAGAGCAACCAGTGCTCTTAACTGCTGAGCCATTGCTCCAGACCCAAAGAAGAAACACTTTTTAAGTAGTAGAGCCGTAATTTCAAATGAAATCTCAAGGGAACCTCTGATGCTTAGTTTTTGTTTGTACTTATTCCTAACCTCTGTGCTTGTTTAGGAAATGAAAAATCAACAATGCCAGCATCTTTCCTAATGCCCTCTCCTTTAGCGTTTTGGGGGTGTATCCTCTTGTACACATGTGGGGTACTTAATCTTACATATAATTAACTCCACAGTTTTATGTTCACATTCACAAAGGGCTATTCTTGGATAGCAGGAATTTTCCTTTTATTATAGTTACTTGTCACAGCAGAAGAGCTCAAACATTTGTTCATGGACTAAGTTAACTTGTTACTTGTTTTTTCTTTTTATAGGGTACAGGCATCCTTCACCTGCGATTGTTGCAAGAACAGTCAGAATTTTGCATACACTGCTAACTCTTGTTAACAAACATAGAAATTGTGACAAATTTGAGGTGAACACACAGAGTGTGGCTTACTTAGCAGGTAAAAGCTCAAAACTGACAAAATTAGTCTACCTCTGTTGTTGGCTTAGGATCACCAAAAGATACCCATGCCCAGCTTCAGGTCTTTGCACTAGTTTGTTGGCTAAATAGAACATTCACAGTTCAGTTCTTTGATATTTAAAATTGTAATGATTTTGACAAAATGTTTTTGATCATAAGAGAATTTTCATTGGGATCTGAACTATCCTAAAATTGAATTGCATCAGCCTATCATCCCAGGCCTTCATAGTCTTCTATTCTATCCTCTATCTAAATTTCATGAACATCTTTTTATAGCCTCTCCAAAAGGACAAGGTATTTCAAGCTAATCCACTTACTGTCTCCTACAGGGCTTTCTGCCTCTTTAATACTCATTCTTTGTGCTCTTTTACCTGGGATGCCTGTCCCATCCCCACCATTTACTAAACTAAATCTATCTTATCTGGTATTTACTGTATTCTACTCAGACAATGTAGTTTGATGGAAGATGCCTATTTTCACTTTAACAAATTTTCATTGTTGCCAGTTTTTTGTTTGTTTCAAGCATATAACCTTGAGGAAACCATTTTACATCCCAGAATATTTTTATAAGTGCATTTCAGGCCGAGCGGTGGTGGCGCACACCTTTAATCCTAGCACTCGGGAGGCAGAGACAGGCGGATCGCTGTGAGTTCAAGGCCAGCCTGGTCTACAAGAGCTAGTTCCAGGACAGGCTCCAAAAACTATAGAGAAACCCTGTCTCGAAAAACCAAAAAAAAAAAAAAAAAGAAGTGCATTTCAGATACATGTCCTGCCTGTTTTTTGTGATTATTGAAACCAAATAGGCAATCAAGTGCCTGAGAAAGTAAGGTGCTTATCAAATTTCTTTGTGTGTTTCATGTTTATGTAGACTATAAACTCTTAAGCTAAAGTCTGTTCTGCAGGTATATACACTTCAATCTCACACTCTTTTTATGTGTACATGTAATAGTAATGTCCTTTTAAGTTTGGAAAAAATGAATTCTGTTTTAGGTCACACTTGTGTTTTTTACGATTTTTTTTTTATCTGCTTTTCCTTTTCTTGTTAGCTCTACTCACAGTGTCCGAAGAGGTTCGAAGTCGGTGTAGCCTCAAGCATAGGAAGTCCCTTCTTCTTACTGATATTTCAATGGAAAATGTTCCTATGGATACATATCCCATTCATCATGGTGACCCTAGCTATAGGTAAGTGGACATGGTATCATAATTACAGTCAGGCTTCAGTGTCCATGTGATAGAGACTAGCAGCAAAGTAATCTAGAGGGAGCAGAGTGGCAGCTCAAGATGGTCTAGCAAGTGTAGAAATCAAAGCTTCCTCCTAGAGGAACACTATTTTATATGGGCTGTATTAAAGTCATTCTAGTCTGTTCTGATATTATCATTAGTTCACCTCTTTAAACACAGAACACTTGAATAATGGAAGAAAGACCATCCTGAAAGGTTTGGTTGCAGAAAAGGACCTGGAGAGAAAACTAACATGAAATAGAAGCATCATTGCATGCCTAAAGACTAAGTGATATGGGGCAGAAGAGCTGACTCAGCATTTTAAAGCTTTTGGGTTTTTTTTGTTTTTTGAGATTTATTTATTATGTATGCAGTGTTCTGACCCTGCAGGTGAGAAGAGGGTACCAGATCTCATTATAAATGGCTGTGAGCCACCATGTGGTTGAGCCATTGATCTTAACCTTTGAGCCTTCTCTCCAGCCCACTACTTGTATTCTTGCAAAGGACCTGGGTTCAGTTCCCATCACCCACGTGGTTGCTCACAACCATCTGTACCTGAAGTTCCAGAGAATCTGACACCCTCTTTTGACCACCTTGGGGCGCACACATGGCAAATATACATGCATGTAGGCAAAACACTCATACACGTAAAGTAAATAAAATCTTTTTTTAAAAAAAAGTGATATAAATTGGTAAAAACATTTGCATGCACTGTTTACTAATGTCATTACATTAGAACCTTTCTATGGTGTAGTTTTGTTGTTGTTGCTTTGATACAAGGTCTTACTTTATGTCCCTGGCTGGTCTGGAACTCAGTATGTAGAGTAGACTGACCTTGAACTCACAGAGATCTACCTCCACCAAGTTCTGGGATTAAAGGCCTTTACCACCATACCCAGCTTCTATAATGTAGGTCTATATGAGAGAATCATAAAACTCTGTCTACTATTATGTGTGGCTTCATCTAGGGTTTTTTTTCCCCCAATGTAACTGCTATCTTTGGGGGATTGTTCTATAATATGAATTAAACAAAAATATATTTGTGGTTTGGATACACAGTGTTGACCATAAGAAAATGATCTTTGAGAGATCATGTCATTAAACTTACTAATATCTTTCTTTTTGATTGTAAGAAGACCTCCCCAGCACTTGACAGCAACAGTGTATGCAGGTTTTTCCCATAGACACAGTGTTCTATGTGTCTATTTCTTCAGTTATTCACATGAATTTATTTTCTTGCTTTAGTTACAGAAAGGAAAAAGTAACTTAGTTGCCTATATTTGGGAAAACTTAATTCTCAATCTTAATTTTATTGGTTTTTAAATGATACAATAATACAATTGTTTATTTAGACTTTCTCTGATAAAATTCAGTGCAAATTGGGCAGTTGTGGTACATACCTTTAATCCCAGAAGCAGAAGTAGGTGGTGGATATCTGTGAATTCGAGGCCAACTTGGTCTACAAAGCAAGTTTCAGGACAACCAGGACTGTTACACAAAGAAACCCTGTCTTGAAAAACCAGGAAGAAAAAAGAAAAGAATAAAATTCAATGCAGTAAGTTCAAGAGATCTATTATTCAACATAAGTTAATGACAATGCATTTAATGTATATCTGAAAAGTGCTAAGGTAAAGGTAAAAGATGTAGTGTCACCACAATACATGAAAAATATGTAGGGTAATACATGTCCTAAGTTTGCATATTTTAGGCATGCCACATGTGTACATTTTAAAAATCATGTTGCACACAGTAGAAATAATGCAATTTTTATTTGTTAAATTGGAAAATTTAGAGCCATGTCTGGTGGCAAATGCCTGTAGTCCCAATACTTAGGAGAGAGAAGCAGGAAGATCAGGAATTCAAGTTCATCCTTAGCTATATAGTGAGTTTGAGGCCAGCCTTGGCTACATATGGCCCTGTGTCAAAAACGAAACAGAAGCTGGAGATATAACTTGGTTGGTAGAGAAATCTTTTCTAATATGCATACGGCCCTAAGTTTAATCCCCAGTACTTCAGAAAGCTGACTGTGGTAGCACACACCTGTCATCTCAGTACTTGGGAAGTTTAGTGTCATCCTTGACTTCATAGTAAGTTTCAGGCCAGCCTGGACTACATGAGACCTTATCTCAATCAATCAATAAATATATAAGTAGTTTGGGGTTTAGAACACTTGCCATGCATTTGTGAGGTTCTGGATCCAATCTCTGTACTGCAGGAAAGAAAAAGGTAGCAAAATTATGCAATATAGCTCTTCCTAGATAAATTGATACTTCCAGGAGTACATTAGGAGTTGTACCCTAAGAGCCAACTGTAGTGTAGTGGTACATATCTGTAACGCTAGCATTCTGGAACTAAGGCAGAAGAATTAGAAGTTCAATACCAACTTGGAATGCATAACAAGTTCTGAATCAGCCTGGGCAACTTAACGGGAACTTAGCAAGTTTGTGTCCTATAGCCCTTTAAAGTGCAGTTTTCAGACTAATTTGTTGCCTTCATTAGGAAGTAGGATAGCTATTAGGAATGAGTAAACAGTAGTTATATTTGTCATCTTCTTGTTAATTAATTCTTCTAAATTGTTTAAATCTCCCAGGACACTAAAGGAGAACCAGCCATGGTCCTCTCCCAAAGGTTCAGAAGGATACCTTGCAGCAACCTACCAATCTGTAGGCCAGACCAGTCCTCGGGCCAGGAAATCTATGAGCTTGGACATGGGGCAGCCTTCTCAAGCCAACACAAAGAAATTGCTTGGTTAGTTTATCTTGATTTCATGTCAAGTTTTACATTATTATTGCTGTGATAAATGGTTAGCTACTTTCTCTCTTGGAATTATTTGAAACTATTTAGATCGTCAATGCTTACTATTTTGATGTAACAAAAGCTTTTGTGACTTTTTAATTTTATGTATTTACTTTATGTGTATGAGTGTTTTGCCTGCATTTGTATGGATGTATACCACATGTGTGCCTGGTACCTGTGGTTGCCAGAAGGGCATCGTATTCCTTGGAACTGAAGTTACAGACATTTGTGAGCTTCCTGTTCTTGCTGGGAACTGAACCTGGATCCCTGGAAGAGTGACACATGTTTTAATCACCAAGCCATCTCTTCAGCCCTTGTGTGGCTTTTATAAGGGAGTTTTATTTTGATAGATCAGTTCAGCTATATCTTTGAGAATGAAACTTTGGAATGGCTTTGAGTTTAATTTGTTTTTTAGTTCTGTTTTTAATTTTCTATTTTTAAGTATTGTGGCCTTTGAGTTTTTGGGCAGCAGACAGTATAAGAGTCATTATAGATACCTAGAAGAAAGGAAGCATTGCTGTTCTAGAGGTCTGTAATGGTAACTTTCCCTAAATTATCATTTTTAAAACAGAATGTATCAACTAAGATCTGAAACCAGTCACCATATTTTCTTTGAAACAAAAAAGTAAGATATTTTTTCAATTAATAAGGATATTCCTTTTAGAAATACATATTTGTGGGTATGCACACATTAGAGGAGAGCCTTGTGTTGTCAGTTCACTCCTTCAAACCTTTATATTCTGAGCATTGAACTCAGATTGTCAGGCCCTAACGCAAGCGCCTTTCCACACTGAGCTACCTTGCCAGCCCAAGATGCAATTTTGACAGCTAATGTTGCTCAGTTCATGAATATTCCTCTGAGAAATAAACATACAATACTGAGTCCTCTCCTGTCTGGTAACTGATAAATAAATTCCTGAAAGAGACCATCCACTGAGCCACAGAGCAAGTGTGAGGCAGTGCTTGCCTTTCATTGGCTGCCATTTTCATTGTTACTTAGATATATTAGAATGTATAATCTGTGATCATTAATGTGAATGTGGATTTCCGTTACCCATGCAAACATACTTAGTAACTTCAGATAATATTGTGAAAATGTTTGTGTTCATAAGGAAATTGGTGAGCAGACAACAAAGTGTAACACGAATAACCTTTCAGTAAATGTTGAAAGGAGAAATAACAAATGCCAGTCATTGTTACATAGGTCTGTCACCTATTGAGTTCCTTTCTGCTAATCCTTTGTCATCAGTAATGCTGGGAGTTTCCCAGCTACTTTGTGTTTTGTAATTATGGACTTTCATATCAAGGAAGTTGTAAGTGAAAATTTAACCTCAGAGAAAATGTGGTATTAAATTCCTTCAAACAGTATTCTAGGTAGAAAAGATAGGGTCTCTGTTCAACAAAGGGATTATCCTTTGTTGGCTATGACTTAAAATCAGCTGATGACAACAGTATATGCCAGATAGCATTAAAACGATAGTGTTTTGATGAAGAAATTGAGGATCTTACAAAATTAAGAGGTAATATTTGAGCCGGATCTTAAGATTTGGTACATATAGCCAGACAAACATGATAAGGAAGGGCGTGCATTCAAGAGAGGAAGTGCAGTGGTTGAGGAGAGCGGGAGAGCAGTTGGTGGTAGACCAGATGGAGTGTTACAGGAAAGTCACATGAGAAATGAGCCTGGAGAAGTCAGTGTGGCCATGAAGACTGCCATGGCTGGGCATGGTGGCTCCATTTTAATCCCAGCACTTGGAGACAGAGGTGCATCTCTGTTAGGCCAGCTTAGTCTATACCATGAATTCCAGAACAGCTAGGGTTTTGTAGAGAGATTCTGTCTCAACACAACAGCAAAGACTCTGCCATGAGGAGAGATGTATCATATCATACATCCAACAGAGATCTTGAATTAAGGAAGGAACAAAATGTGATTTTTATTTTTTGGAACGTTTTCCCAATAGCAGTGTGGAGTAAGGGAACCATTTATAAGATTGACTTAGCAATCTAAGAGAAAAAAAAAAAAAACAGTGCCAGCTTACACTAAGGCAGAACCTCTGGGAAAATAGAGTCCATTGTGAGGTATTTTCACAGGACAGTGGACAGAAAAGAGTTGATGCCTCAGGTGGGAAGAGAGGACTGTAAAGATGCCATAGGTTTCTGGCTTCAGAAGCTGGCAATCAGATATGATCATGCTGCCTATGATTCCCATGAGGTAGAAGTGGGTGGAGCACAAGAAGAGGCCAGCCTAAGGTCACCTAGCATGTTTCAGGCTAGTCCAGTCTACATAGTGGACCCTGTTGATAAATAAGATAAAAGTTGAAAGCACTTACATACTAGGCTGGAGCTATCGTTTTCCACTACAAGGTGTATATATATATTCAAAGGAGATCAGATCAGTGTGTTGAAATAGCTGCATTCTGTGTGGGTTGCAGGACTCACAAAGAGCAAAGAAAACGAAGCAACCCCATTGTCCATCTGCTAATGAATAGATAAAGCACATTTTTAATTCAGATCTATAAATAATAGCCATAAAAATGAAATACTGTAATTTGTGACAACATGGGTAGAGTTAGAGATTACTGTGTTAAATAACTCAGGCACAAAAACAAACACTGCATGAAGTCACTCAAATGTGAAAGATAAAATGTGGCTCTCATGTTAAGGATAGATTGATGGTCCCCGGAGACTGGTGGGCACTGAGGAGCAGGAGCCCTGCTTTGCTGTTGCACATTGGACAGTCGTGGAGAGCAGCAGTTCGCCATACATTTCAAAGCTGGAAGAAAGGTTTTGCATGTGCTCTCCTTAAAGAACTGACAGCTGGAAGTGGTGGGGCACACCTTTAATTCCAGCAATTGGGAAGCAGAGGTAGAAGGATCTCTGTGAGTTTGAAGCCAGCCTGATCTGCATAGCATGTTCAAAGACAGCCAGAGCTACATAATAGAGAGACACTGTTTCAAAAAACAAACAGAAACAAACTGATAAATATTTGAAGAGTTAGATAATTGAATTATAGGAAGAGGAGGAGATCACCCAGGAACTAGTACAATTAAAGTAAAAGAAAAGAGAAGGACAAATCAATGGAGTGACCACCTTCCTCCAAACACTATAGAAAGCACTAATGGGGTAAAGGGTCTTTGCTAGGCACTGTCCCATGGCCTAAAAGCAGCTGCTGCGCTCGCTCTCAAACCTCCAGACTTCACCATGTCCATCAGGGTGACCCAGAAGTCCTACAAGGTGTTCACCTCCACCCTCCAGACCTTCAGCACTCACACATGCATGCACCCGGTGTGTGCATCAGCTTTTCCAGCCTTCCCGGATGGGCAGCAGCAGCTTCTAGGGAAGCCTGGGCACCAGCATGGGTCTGGGTGGCTTCAGCAGGGCTAGTGTAGGGGACATCACAGTAGTCATGGTGAATCAGAGCCTGCTGAGCCCCTTGAAGCTGGAGGTGGATCCCAACATCCAAGCTGTGCGCACTCAGGAGAAGGAGCAGATTAAATCCCTTAACAACAAGTTCGCCTCCTTCATTGACAAGGTGCACTTCTTGGAGCACCCAAACAAGATGCTAGAGACCAAGTGGATGGAGCCTGTTGTAGCAGACGAAGACACTGAAGGGCAACATGAACAACATGTTTGAGAGCTATATCAATAACCTTCAACGGCAACTGGAAACCCTGGCAGAAGCCCTGGGCCAGGAGAAGCTGAAGCTGGAGGCAGACATTGAGATCGCCACCTACCACAAGCTGCTGGAGGACGAGGAATGCAGAGCTTCGAGTATCCACACAAAGACCACCAGTGACTACTCAGGAGGGCTCAGCCTGTGGAGGACTTACCAGCCCTGGCTTCAGCTATGGCATGAGCTCCTTCCAGCCCAACTTCAGCTCTGTTGGAGGCTCCAGGTCTTGTAGTCGCACCAAGGCTATGGTTGTGAAGATTGACACCCACGATGCGAAGCTGGTATCAGAGTGAATGGCTACTGGAGCTGTTGCCAGCCTGTGCTCCTGCAGCTGCCCAGGGCTCACAGAGGAGTCAGCTGTATGGCAGAGTGCAGGGAATGAAGGACCCACCAGAGGATCAGCCCTAGCCCTCTGACCAACCTTGGGAGGAATCTTCCATCTGGCATACTCCTCTGCCCCCTCCCCGTGTCCTCCCAAACCCAATGCAATTGTATTTTCCAAAATAAGGCCTCAGCTGGACCCATCAAAAAAAAAAAAAAGTGTTTAAAAAAAGCAGTTTTCATCCTGATCAGTACAGGATCCTTAGCAGTGTGATCTCAGGCTGACCTCTTAACCACTCATGGCTTATTCCATTCACACGAAAGGTAGAGGCTGGACTAGATTCTTCTAGATGCTTTTGGCCTTGTGATTTGTGATTATTTATTAGTCTTAGTACATGAGGTCAGAACATTCTATTTGTCAAATCACTTGTCTGATTTTGTAATATTGGCTTCATTTCTGGCTTTTAAAATGAGTTCATTTAAGGTATGCATTACAAACTTTTTCTTTTACTGTGTGTGTATTTCTGAGCATTAAACCAAGGTCCTATGCTCGCTAGACAAGTACACCACCACTGAGCTACATACTCACCTCCACATTGTTTTTAGAACTAAACCGAGCAAGAAGAGATATTCTCTAAATCTAAAGAGCAAAGATAGATAAATTCCACATAATGTGATATAAATACTTCTCCTTTAAATAAGAGAAGGACAATTAAATACCACTATATGTGATTGGGAAACTCAAGGCCAAGTGTGAGACAGGACAGCTTGCTGCATTTTTGAAATGTCTCCTTGTGTATCTAATTTTTAGTACTTCTGGGCATGCATATCTTGAACGATTAAAGTCAAATTTTAATTTTTACCTGTTATGAAGATTGTTCATCTGTATTGACTTTTTCTTGACACCATCTTAATCTCCTTACTTGAAGAGGCTGTTCAGGTTTTTCTACAGTTCCCACAGACCAAAATCTCCTCCTTGTCTTTGTTACCAGTACTTGCTCTTCTTGATGGAGTCTAGTTTATCCTCAAGATAGTGGATATAATCTCAAGCTTTTTAGACCAGTAAAGACTCTCCTCTCCTGGAAAGCTGTGGGCCAGACCCCTTGAAGAGGAAATGGAGAGTGCCGTCTAGACACTCCGCTCCAGGGATATTCTGCTTTCTTCAGGCCCTTCCCTGCAAGCTTACATTATTAGGATATTATTATTTGTAGACACTGCTGTTAATGAACTTTCATTTGTTATAACTTTTATTTATAGGAACAAGAAAAAGTTTTGATCACTTGATATCAGACACAAAGGCTCCTAAAAGACAAGAAATGGAATCAGGGATCACAACACCCCCCAAAATGAGAAGAGTGGCAGAAACTGATTATGAAATGGGTGAGACACAAAGCTGATAAATAATCTACATCACTGCAGACAGTGAAGACACATTTATTTCTCCAGCAGTCCTTATGATCTTTAGGGTATAGTATAGAAACGCATACTCTTGTTCCAAAGATGAGCTCTCTATAGCCCTTAAATTGGCAGTAAAAGTAATTAACCAGAGGAATATGTTGAAGGTGCAAAGACAGAAGGATCACAAATTTGAGATCTGAGCCAGGTGGTGGTGGCACACGCCTTTAATCCCAACACTCAGGAGGCAGAGGAAAGTGGATCTCCAGGTTTGAGACCAGTCTGATCTAACTGTGAAACCATGCCTCAAAAAAAGGTTACTAGATAGACAGACAGACAGATAATACAGTATAGCCAGTCACTAGCTGATAGTTATATTAGTGCATAGTAACTCTGTATGATAGTTATATTGATGATTAAGATGTCTATTTAAATACTGTTGAATTTAAGATGTAACATTAAAATATGTTGAGTAAAGTGACTGTAGATACTCTACTCCATGTCCTACTGCAGAAACCCAAAGGATTTCCTCACAGCAGCACCCACATTTACGGAAAGTCTCAGTGTCTGAATCAAATGTTCTATTAGATGAAGAAGTACTTACTGACCCAAAGATCCAAGCACTGCTTCTTACTGTTCTGGTAAGGAACCCCCACCTTTGCCTATCTGTTTGTTTGTTTACTTATTTATTTTCATGGCAGAGTCTCACTGTGTAGCCCTGGATGTCCTAGAACTCACTGTGCAGACCAGTCTGGCCTTGAACTCACAGAGATCCATCTCCTTATGCCTCCTGAGTGCTGGGATTAAAGGCGTGTGCCACCACTGCTCCTGGCAGAACTTTCTCTTTTAGAGGGTTTCCCCGCTCAAATTCTTATTCCAGTCCGCTCTTAGCAGTCCCTTAAATATTACAAATGTGAAAGGAAGATGTTTTTACTTCACCAGAAAGGTTCAGTCATAACATGTTTACTCCTTTTGCATCTTGGCAGGCTACACTGGTAAAATATACTACAGATGAATTTGATCAGCGAATTCTTTATGAATACCTAGCAGAAGCCAGTGTTGTGTTTCCTAAAGTGTTTCCTGTTGTGTAAGTATCTCCTCTTGTTTGTAGTTAGCCTCTGTGTCTGTCTTTGTGTCAGGTGCTCTAAAAAGGTACAGGAAGTGTATTTCAGTGATACTACTATCTGAGTGGGGAATGGAGCTAGCGTTTTTAACCAGATAGAGAAATGGTTAGTGATTTTAAGGCTTGAGACTACAGCTCTGTAGAACACATGCTTAGCATGCACAAGGGCCCAAGGTTGATCCCCAGCCCCCAAAACAAAAACCTTAGCTGTGGGGCTGAAGAGATAGCTCAGCAATTAGGAGCTTGTACTGGTTTTGCAGAGGAACCTGAGTTCCATTCCCAACATCCTTTTCTGGCCTGGAAGGACACTGAACACATAGTCACATTACCCACACACACACACAGACATGCAAACACACGATTGAAAAGAAAAATAAATCTTAAAGCCTATAATTTAATAGTGGCTATAGCTATTTTTTTCCCTAATCTTACTGATTACTTTAGTGGGTTATCTTAATGAGTATTGTACAGTTTTCACAGGAGCAAACTGATAGATTGCTATGTTTAAACCAGCCTGCTTAGTTTTCTTTTGGTAATGGTGGGGGGTGCCCAAATCTTTTCTTTTAAATATTTCACTTATTTTAGTGCAGACATGCATATGTACTATGGCACATATGTGGAGGTCAACGTACAACTTTGGGGAGTCGGTACTCTTCTTCCACATTGCTCCTGGAGATCAAACTCAGGTCATCAGACTTGACAACTGTCACCTTATCCATTGAGCCATCTTGCTAGCCCTTTGTTTTCTTTTCAGTAGAATTTCTGTATTTATTCACAGCTGAGTGAAAACAGAATTGACCTCTTATCTAGGAGGTTGGTTTTACTATCAATACCTTAACTTCAAAGTATTTGCTCTCATTTGATTTCTGTTGCTGTGATAAAACACTGACCAAAATAGCTTGGGGAAAGGGCTAGAAAGCTAGCTCTGCAATTGAAAGCATGTCTGCTTTTCCAGAGAATGCTGGTTTGACTCCCAACACCCATATGGTATCTCACAACTGTCTGTAACTCCAGGTCAGGGAATTTGATACCCACTTCTGGCCTCTGGACACCAGGCTCTCATGTGGTACACAGACATACATGCAGACAAAATTCTCATGCACATAAAACAAATTTTAAAAAAAGAAAAGAATAGCAACTTGGTAAGGAAAGGTATTATTTCATCTTATGAGTTAGAATCCAATCATTGAGGGAAGCCAGAGCAAGAACTAGAGCAGAGACCATGGAAGAATGCTGCCTACTGGCTTGTTCAGTTACCTTTCTCATACATCCCAGGCCCACCAGCCCAGGGCTGCACAGTCCACAGTGGAGTGGGCCCTCTACATCAGTTAGCAATCAAGAAAATGTTACACAGACCATTCTGATGGGAACAATTCTTCAGTTGAGAGTCCTTCTTCCTGGGTATGTCAGCTGACAAGTCTTAACAGAAAGTTGTTGGCAAATTAAAAAACTTTAATAGGGCCTTTGTGTGGAATGCAGAGCAATAGAGAGTTCAAGGTGAAGGATGGACATAGGGCATAGGTATGGCTAAAGCCTTTGTGTATGCCATTGTTAAATATTGAGTTATATCCCTTTGTACAGTGCAAAGCTGTTGGGAAATTTTTAATTGGTAATGAGGTTATTATGGAAATATACTCTGGCTATTATGTTGAGAATGAGTTGGAAGAAACAATATGTTGATTCAGAAAGATTTTAATAAGGACACTATTCCAAGAGACCAGTATCTGGGGTATAAGTAGAGGTAGAATTGAAAGTGCATTTAGAAGGAAAGAATTCTAGAGGTTGTCCATGCAGGTCTCTAAGGAGTACTGCTAGATGGATGGTTTGCATGTTAAAGTGGATGGTAGTGGTTTCATTGCTGAGATAAAAATCTTGGGAGAATCCCATACCTATGAAGGGGAAGTAGAATGAACCTGGTGTTGGACATTTTTAAACAGTTTATGTCAAACAACTGAAGATACTGTAAGCACACTTCAGTTTATAAACCTGAGTACATCAGATCAGTGTAGCTTGTTGAACATCCAATCTCATTTTAAAGTTTCTGAATTTCACATATCTAGGTGTTAATTTTTAAATAGATTTTTATTAGTAGATTGCAGCTGATTTGGAAATGATTTCTTTGTAAGGTTCCACATTCTACCCCTTCCAAACTAATTGTGCTTTCCTTAGCAGAATTCAGTCTGATTTGGCACTGTTGGTATTAAATTTGATTTTAACCCTCTAAGTGTATACAAGCAGACAGCAAAGGATACAGAGGGCACAGAGTGTTAAAATGAAAGACAGTTCACTCACACTCCATTCACTAGATGGCTTAGAAAAAAGTTAAAAGTGCTTGTCTTCAGTTTTGCCACATTGTTCTAAGGACTATATATTATGCTTTCCAGTAAATCTTTTTATTTAATGTTCCTCTGTTTACTTTTTTTTTTATAGGCACAATTTGTTGGACTCTAAGATCAATACCCTCTTGTCATTGTGCCAAGATCCAAATTTGTTAAATCCAATCCATGGAATTGTGCAGAGTGTGGTGTACCATGAGGAATCCCCTCCGCAGTACCAAACATCTTACCTGCAAAGTAACTAAGTATACCAGGAGAGGACCTGATAGCCTGCAGCTGTGGCAGTGTTGTACAAGCACTGATGTAGTATTCTTTAGAAGGGATAGGCTCCTTCCTGCTTCTCTCCCTCCCTTCATGTTATTTTCTGACTCTAAGTTACATGTTCAATAAGATAACTGCTTGACCACTTTATTAAAATGCTAAGCCTATTTTAAGAACATTTTAGTCATCTTTGACACTCATTTTAAAATGTCTTAAATATGTGCATAGATTCTGTTGGCTATACAGCTTAATTTCCATTACTTTCTAAAGCTGCCTTGCTTGTTGTAAGAGTAGCATTTCATGTTTTACAGGTTTTGGTTTCAATGGCTTATGGCGGTTTGCAGGACCCTTTTCAAAGGTAAGAAAAAATACTTTTCTCTAATTTTTGATAAGCCACAGTCTTTAGCTATATTTGTGAGCCTGTTTGAGAGCACACACTATCCTCAAACCACAGTACCATCTCCAACACATTGTTTTAGAAAGATTTTTCCAAAAGAGGCAATACCTTTAGTATGTTTGTCTATTAATTTTTATTTTAAAATATTGAATTTAGGCTTGACTTCTCAGAGGGGTATGATAAAGCCTCTATGAAACTTGTCTGCTTGTAGACCAGTGGTTCTTAGCCTGTGGGTCATGACCCCTTTGGGGTGACATAATCAGATATTCACATTACAATTCGTAACAGTAACAAAATTACAATTATGAAGTAGCAACGAAATAAGTTTATGTTTAGGGGTGACCACAAAATAAGGAACTGTATTAAAAGATTGCAGCATTAGATTGAGAACCACTGCTGTAGACCTCTACCTGTGGCAATAACTCACAATAACTCACCTGTCTGGTGACTAGCAAAGAGCATGATGCCTGTTAAAATCTACCTCAGGGGCACATTTTTACATCCAACTATTATATTGAGTTTGCTCTTCACTGTTCATTTTCTTTGACTAGCATGAATTTGTGTTTAATATTTTTTGTAGGTGGTCTCTTTTAAAATAATTGAAGTTCCTTGAAGGCAGGGCTTCTGCCCCACCCCACCCCCACACACAGTGTCCTAGATACTGGGGTGTTAAATCTTGATGAGCTATCTATATCTCACTCCAGTTTTAAGGGTTAGATTTAGTTTATTTGTAATAACTGTTCATATGCATAGGTTGTCATTAAAAAGATGGGCCTGAAGTCACAGAAGTGTGTTATGCAGAAGTTTTAACAGGTGGATAGTTGTTATCCGCTGAGCCCCTCTGTGTCTCTCTGGGGGATCTGAGTAGCAGCTGGCCTGATGGTGCTCTGCCCACTTTCTCTGCTTTGGGAAACTGGCTAGACATCATTGCTGAGGACTACATTGTCTGTGTATTCAAACCCTCTGTCTGGGCATGGCTTTCAGAAATTGCAGGTTCATCTGGAAGCTTTTAGGGGAAGCTAAATAAAATTTCAAGCTTTAAATTCCATAATTGTCTCCAAATACTACTCCAGTCCCCCTTTTTAATGGTCTAGAATATAAACAAAGGAAGAAAGCAAAGCAGTCAACCAAGCCCCAGATATCAGTTAACCTTTCTTGGCTTCAGAGGGAATTTTTTTAGAATGGAGCTAAAATAATGTCCTATTTTCCATTACAGCAAACACAAATCCCAGACTATGCTGAGCTTATTGTTAAGTTTCTTGATGCCTTGATTGACACGTACTTGCCTGGAATTGATGAAGAAGCCAGTGAGGAGTCCCTCCTGACACCCACATCTCCTTACCCTCCTGCACTGCAGAGCCAGCTTAGTATCACTGCCAACCTTAACCTCTCTAATTCCATGACCTCACTTGCAACTTCCCAGCATTCCCCAGGTCAGTAAATGTGATCTTTCTGTGACTTTGAGCAATGATGCTACGATACCAACATTAGGAACTCCCTTGTGGTCAGATTATAGCAGATTTCTCTCCTTCTCCTCTTGAGGTTCACTTTACATTTCTTTACTATGTAACTGAACGTTGTTACTCTTCAGAGCTGTCTGCTTGCCAACAAGTTGGATAAAAGAGAGGGAAATATGGAGTAATATTTAGTATCCACATAGGTTTGGACCAAAAGGACAAACTGAGCTACATTACCTATAAATGAGCAAAACTGTAGTTCTTTTATCAGCTATACTAACACAACCCTAAGTACTTACATGTCTCTGATGCAGCATACTATAAACATACACACATACAACGTCTAGTCATCACCCCACTTTATTGCTGGTAGCAACATGTCAGCCATTTGTAGACCATAGGCTAGCCTGAAGATCTGGGATTATGTAAACAACCAGACCAAAAAAAAAATCCTTACAAAAAAATTACATCTTGGAGCTGCAGAGATACCTATGTTGGTAGAATACTTCCCTTGAAAGCTTAAGGACCTGAGTTAAATCCCCAAAACCAACATTTTAAAAAAACACTTGTGTTGGTACATGCTTGTAATCCCAGCACCCAGGAGATAGAGGCAGAACACCTGGGGCTAAGTAGCCTAAGTCTAGCCTACTTGGTAATTTCCAGGACAGTGAGACTGTCTGTTTCACAAAAAGGTAGACTTGAGGAACAACACACACACACAGAGGAAAAAGAAACCTTAAAACCCACCATTATAATCCTTCTGTATAGTGACTCTTGGACTGATCAAATGGAGAAAGTGGACCAGTGAAATTTTATTTTTATTTATTTTTATTTTGAGACAGGGTCTCACTTTATAATTCCAGCTGGCCTAGAACTTTTTGTAGACTGGGCTGGCCTAAACTCACAAAGATCCACCTGCTTTACTTTCCAGTGCTAGGATTGAAGACGCATGTACTCATAGATGATGATGTTTAGAAGTCAGTACACTGAGTAGTAATAGCTAAGAGCCCCTGAGGTGCTGAAAGAAAACAGATGGCAGAAATGGCCCCTGCCCAGCTCCAAGCTCAGTTACTGTCTAAAGGAATGGCTTTATACAGCTCTGGTTGACCCTAGAGTGCTTACTACAGAACATTAACTCTGTTGTGTGAGTTGTGAAGACAGCGGGTAACACTGAAAAGCTGATGCTTGTGTCATATGCTCTATTGAAAAGATTTTCTTCTAAGTTTGTAAAAATGTTTAAAAAGGATTCCTTACTTAAGTTACCTAAGTTTCATTATCTGAAAAGGTCGTGTGTGGTAATCTCAGTCTATAAGGAAAGTCTTTGAAGTGGTGTGCAGAGTCCATGTCAGTGCTAGCTGTTAGTGTACATTTTCCCTGCACGAATCAACCACCATCTCTCCATGATGTTCGCGATCTATAAACAGACTCTGTGAATAGTTGCCACAGTGTTACATGAACATTTCCATGACGTGGTAGTTTGAAGATACTAAAGAATCAGGCAAGGTAGAATACCCAATTCATATTATACACTATTTTGTAAAACAATTATATTCAATTCTTGTTTTGTTTTTCAAGACAGGTTTTCTCTATGTAGCCCTGGCTGCCCTGAAACTCAACTCTCTAGACCAGGCTGGCCTCAGACTCACAGAACTCTGCCTGGCTCTGCCTCCCCAAGTGCTGAGATTAAAGTTGTGCGCCATCACCACCCAGCTATATTCAGTTCTTAAACTTTCTTTCTGAATTATCAATCAGGTGATTCTTTTATTTATCAGTAGTCTGCCCATTTTTTCCCCATATAACCAGTGTGTTTGCTGCATCCTTGTTCTCTAGAAAAAGTGTGATCCCACACCAGCATCAGCATCATTTGAGGTTAGGTGCTTGAGCCTCCCATGCCTCCTATGTAAAATCCTAAGCATGGAGCCCAGTCAGCCTTATGATGAACATGGGTGATTCTTGTACACACTGGGCTTTAAGAAGCTACCGTAGTTTCTGTCTGTGCTCCTAATGTGTGACTTGTGTTGTAGCCCTCAGACTCCCTTGCTTTAGCCTAATGATGAGCAAAGAAGCTTGTATGAAAGTCATGTTGAATCTTTTTTTCAGGGGTGGGAGGAGGGAGGTTGAGCATGGTCTCACTCAGTATGTAGCCCTGACTGTCCTGGAACTTACTATGTAGACCAGGCTGGCTTCAGACTTAAAGTTACACCTGCCTCTACCTTCTGAGTACTGGGATTAAAGATGTGTGCCTAGCTATATGTTGAATCTTCATAACTATTTTATTCTAAGTCCTCTCCCTAAATCCTCTTCAGATATCAGAGAATGAGCATATTAGAAAGATTCAGAAAAAAGGTTGGGAATGGAGCTCAGTGGTGTAAGGTCCTAGGTTTAATCCTCACTATAAAAAGAAGGGTATGATGGCTCATATCTAGAGTCCCAGGCAAGAGAACCACTTTTTTTAATTCTTTTTTTAATTGATATTTATTGAGCTCTACATATTTCTTTGTTTCCTTCCCTACCTCTCCCCTTTCCCCTTCAATCCTCCCCCAAGGTCCCCATGCTCCCAATTTACTCAGGAGATCTTGTCTTTTTATACCTTATACTTCCCATGTAGATTATATCTATGTAAGTCTCTCTTAGTGTCCGCATTGTTGTCTAAGTTCTCTGGGATTGTGGTTTTTAGGCTGGTTTTCTTTGCCTTATGTTTAAAAACCACCTATGAGTGAGCACATGTGATAATTGTCTTTCTGTGTCTGGGTTACCTCACTCAAAATAATGTTTTCTAGCTCCATCCATTTTCCTGCAAAATTCAAGCTGTCGTTATTTTTTTCTGCTGTGTAGTACTCCATTGTGTAAATGTACCAAATTTTCCTTATCCATTCTTCGGTCGAGGGGCATGTAGGTTATTTCTAGGTTCTGGCTATGACAAACAAAGCTGCTATGAACATAGTTGAGCACATGTCCTTGTGGCACGATTGAGCATCCTTTGGATATATACCCAAAAGTAGTAATACTGGGTCTTGAGGAAGGTCATTTCCCAATTTTCTGAGAAATCACCACACTGACATCCAAAGGGATTGTACCAGCTTGCATTCCCACCAGCAATGCAGAACTGTTCCCTTTTCCCCATAACCTCTCCAGCGTAAGTTGTCTTCAGTGTGTTTGATCTTGGCCATTCTTACAGGTGTAAGATGGAATTTCAGAGTTGTTTTGATTTGTATTTCTCTGATGACTAAAGATGTTGAACATTTCCTTAAGTGCCTTTCAGCCATTTTAGATTCCTCTGTTGAGAGTTCTCTGTTTAGGTCTGTACTCCATTTTTTTTTATTGGATTATGTGATCTTTTGATGTTGAATTTCTTGAGTTCTTTGTATATTTTGGAGATCAGACCTCTGTCTGATGAGGGGTTAGTGAAGATCTTTTCCTATTCTGTAGACTGTCATTTTGTCTTGTTGACTGTGTTTTCGAGACAGGGTTTCTCTGTAGCTTTGGAGCCTATCCTGGAACTAGCTCCTGTAGACCAGGCTGGCCTCGAACTTGGAGAACCGCTTTGAATTTGAGCCCAACATGGACTACAGAGTGAGACCCTATCTTTAAATTAAAAAAAAAAAAGCTAAACAGAACTATATATACTTAATACTTCCTGAGAAGTAGTTTAATATATCCATTTCCAAAGAATTAAAATCAGCTGTATTCTCTAGTATAGTGTCTTCAATTTTTACATTATTTAGGAAGCATTTGAATACCCTTTTCCCCCTGGCATCTTTTCTAGCTCTCTGGCTAGCCTTAATCTCGTGGTAGTCCTCTTGCTTCAGCCTCTGAAGGTTTGTGCCACATACATAGCTGTGAACACTTATCGTGTAAGTGTGGATTACGCATGCTCACACATTTAAAGTCTTCTTTTACAAGTTTTTAAAATGTATATGAATATTTTACCTTATGTATATATATGCATCCTGTGCATGTATTTTCTGAGGAGACCAAAAGAAGGCATGAGATCCTCTGGAACTGAAGTTATAAAGGGTTGTAAGCTGCCATGTGGGTGCTGGGAATTGAACTCAGGTCCTCTGAGAGAGCAGCCAGTGCTCTTAACCTCTGAGCCATGTCTCCAGCCCCTACTTCCATACATTTAAAGATGAGAGATGCCCTAATTACAAGGAATTGAGAGTTTTTGCCTGTGGTTGTCAGTGTTGAATCTTAAGTCAAAATTATTTCTTTCCAGTCTGTGGTGTTTAACAGATTTTAAGACACAGTTGTCTTTTGTTTTCCTTAAACACAAGATTAACACTGTACTACTCTGTAGTAAATATCTAAAATTGGAGCCAGTAAAAAGGCTCAGTGTAAACTAGGCAGTGGTGGCACACACCTTTAATCCCAGCACGCAGGAAGCAGAGACAGGAAAGTCTCTGAATTCCAGGAGAGCTTGGTCTACAAAGTGAGTGCCAGAATAGACAGCACTGCACAAAGAAATAATGTCTTGAAAAGCAAACAAACAACAAACAAACAAGGTTCAGTGGCTAGAGGCGCCTGCCAGCAGTTCAGGTCCCACAGTGTGAACCGACCCCAAGAGTTGTCTTCTGACAGCCTCTCTTCAGCTGTGGAGCATGTGTGGCTACACACAGTCATCCCCCACTACATAGTGAGTTCCAGGTCAGTCTGGGCTGTATTATGGGAAGCTCTGTGTGTCTGTCTGACACATATTCACAGCAGCAGAGTCGCTTGCCTCTCAGGGCTCTCCGAGTGCAAGGATGGCACAGTATGACTATTTTGATGCTTTGTGATACTTCTCATGCTGCATTAGGGACATTTGCTTGAGAGAATCAGTATTGTTCTTAGGAAATTAATGGTTAGAGTTCCATAAATAAAGCCAGCTTCCTTGTGAAAACCAGGGGTGGTAGTCAGTATCCAGTGTGCAGCACTTTAATTCTCCCTTCTTCCAGCTGTGCACATCATTCCTTCCTTCCTTTCCTCATTTCTCCCCAGCTCCTCTGTGCTCCAAGCCAGCAGTGCTCAAGCAGTTCCTCTCTCATCAAGCCCTTGCCTCCCCATCGTTGTACAAAACATTGCTTCTTCTACACTCAAGCTGGGCCTTCAGCATGAGGCTCCCCCAGCACCAGTCCTGGAAACTCGGTGTTGCTTAGACACTGCAGGAACTTGGAAAGCTTGTTGCTTAGTCAGGTCTTAGGAACTACCTGGGCAGTGTGTCCTATTTTAGTTAAATTGCCACTTCTACCTGCCTTAGTTTGCTGTCCTGGCCTTAGACTAACACAGCGAGTTAACAGAAACTCAGGGAATATCAACGGAGACACAGGCTGTGGGCTTTGTGGAAGTTCTTTTAGCTTAGAAAATAATTGTGTACCCACCCCCAGTAAAGCCAACTCCATCCTAAAACTGATTGTACATTCTGTCACTCATGTTTTAAAGATGGATGTCATTGATGAACTAGTACTAGGAAGGACTAGGAAGAAATGTAGCCCATCACTGCCTGATTTTGAAATGGCCTGCTTCTCCCATTGCTACATAGAGAGGTGAGACCTCAAAGGAAAAAAGAAATGCCAGCGTTAGGGAAAGCCCATACATTCTGAAAACTCCTACAGTTCTAAATTTGTATATCCAGCTCAAAACATAAATATTCCTAAATATATACTTGGAATAGCTCCAAGACTATAGTTACTGTAGGTTATGTAACTATCATACTTAGCTTTGGTCATTTTACAAATCCCAGCATTAGATTTGAGTCCTGTACATGTCTCCTAAAACTTCATTTGCTAGCTACTTAATCTCTTTCATTCCAGGTATCAGAAACTATTTTAAAACAAACAGTAATTATTTTATCTGTGCAATCCAGAAAAATCCTTCACATAGATTGTTACCCAGCTTTTCTCACAGCCCTATAAAATAGACAGTGTGTTGCACTTAACCCTCAGAATGAAAGCAGAAGCCAAGGGGATGGCAGGTAGCTTAGTATCTAGTACAAGCAGCATCCATTTTCAGCATCCAAAAAGTTCATCTGAATAATTAATTAATCCTTACTATGGAGGCAGCAAGAGTTCTGCTCCAGTTAAGATTGGGGCTTTAGGGCTGAGACCATAGCCTGGTGGTGGAGCACTGGGCAGCACACAGGAGGCCCTCGTCTCACTCTTGGCACCACAAAGAAGATATCAGCTTTGTCCTTCAGCGTGGTTGCCCACTCATGTGGAGAAAAGAGTTTTCTGACAGGTTTGCCCTATTGTATGTAGGGAACCGATGGAGGCAGGTAGGAACCCAGAGTCAGATACCAGGGTAAATGCTGAAAGATCAGAGAGACAAAGGAGCAAGCCACAGCCACCTCGCCAACTTCTCAGCCAAAATGGGGCCAAGCTCCTGTCCCTGTCCTGCTTTATCACTTCCTCTCTCTGTCCAGTATTACTATTTCCTATTTCCTCCTTCCATTGCTGGGATTAAAGGTGTGTGCCACCACTGCCTGGCCTCTATGGTTAACTGGTGCCTAGCTCCGCCCTCTGATTGTCAGGCAAGCTTCATTTGTCAGAGCACAGACAAGATATCAGCACACGCAGTGGGCTGCACAAGGGCTGGAGTTGGGGCTGCCGTTCGTCTCACCTCTAGTGCACCTTTGGGTGGGCGGCTCAGTGTATCTCCTTGAAGTGTTTTACTGTTTATTTGTTATTTGCCACAGCAGTAGCTTTAGGTCAACAGTGTCAAAATAGGGAAGTTCTGATACCTGCCTTCAAGGAACTCAGGCTATAGTAGGGAGGCAGGCAAGCATCTAGAGTATATTTGGGCAGATCTTATCCCAGCTTATTCAGTGCAGTGTTCACCCAAATGCCTGTTAGTGTCTTTCTTCATCTGGAGCCAGCTCAGCACAGTGCTGTTAACGCTGAGTGTCTTCTGCCCGGCATACTTGTAACTGGCTGCCTGTTGAGTATAGCCTGCTGCCGGGAGTTAAAATCATCAGATCCCAACACAGAAGCTTAAGCTTTGTTTCCTTTGGGTGGTGACTTGGAGTTTTGCTTTTGTACCCATGAAGGGAAGAGGAATTACTGCCTTAGGAATAGGAGAGTGCAGATGTAGAGCTTCAGAGAGGCCAGTCTGAAGTAAGGCCTGTGCCAGCACAGAGAGTCTGTCGTATGTGAGCGATCTGCAGTCCTCCAGCAGCACATGGAGGTGCTCCTCAATCCCTCAGTTCTAGAGGTAGAAAAGAACGCTGCCAAAAGTTCATTCCGTTACCCTAGCTCTGCTTTCCCAGTATTTTGTATGTTGGTATAAATATAATTCATTTTGCTGCTTTTTAAAAAATAACTCTCCCCAAACTTGTTTTAAATATCTACCTTTTATTTATTCTTTGACAATTTTATACACATATACAGTGTTCTCCAAAATGTTTATGCAGCCTCCTCCTGGACCTTTATGGTAAGATCTTCACAGTTAGACTTCTGAAGCCTGGCACTTCCTCATTAGGAAATAAGATGTAGCAGATTCCTATTAAGGAAGTAACCTCCATTGAAGAAGTGCTGGACTAGAACATACAGTTCACATGCAGATATCAGGGAATGGAATGGTACACTAATGTCAGGTACACTGACAGCCTGTGGTCATTTCACAGGGAAGAAGCTGGCTGAGAAACATTTCTCTTTCTAATAAGGCATGTGGTGTCATCCCGCATTGCCAAGTAAGGACTGCATGCTTCGGGGCTGTGCACTAGCTATCGCATTTTGAAGTGGAAGGAAACATTTAGCCGACAATTATTGCAAGTGATTAGCCAGATTTTATAAGAAAACAAAAAGTGAATGGTGACCGGTCCCTTTCTGGGTGTTTTCACTCTTGCCGAAGAGATAAGATGCTTGCTTATACACGTGTGGTTGTAGGCAAGAGCTAACGACCATATAGGAGACAGAGAGTGGCTCTGGTGGATCGAAGGAAACAGGAGAGAGGACAGAAGACGGGAACGGAACTGTATTGGAATGGAGGGTCGACTTCGAATGCAAGATGTGGCTTTTGGAAAACAGTAATCCCAGCCTCGGTTTTCTTCATGAGCCTACAGATTGCCACATGGACCTATTCTATTTCCTCTACCATAATAATTACCTCTTGTCTTGAAATAATACTTTCTTGCCCCAAAATGAAAATGTTTCCATTCCCAAGTGTAATGATTCTTTTAAAATTCAAACAGTCCACAGAAAAAGAAAGTTAAAGCTACCCCTGGAACAAGTGTGCTGTCAGAGTATACCATGTGGACAGGTGCTTCATCCTTCCTTTCTGTACTTGGATCGTCTCCCCTCTTACTCGTCTCCCTTCTGCATCTGAACGCTTATACCAGCTGCTGGAGTGTTTCCCATCAGTAGTTGTGCTAGAAATGAGTCTGATGTTTGTTTGGGAAGCAAATTTTATTGAAGGGTGATGGGCAGAAAAGTACACAGATCCTAAGTTTACAGTGTAATAAACGTTTTAGAAGAAAATCCATTCAAAATCAAGATCCAGGGCCAGGCCCGCCTTTAACTCCAGTACTCTGAAGGCAAAGGCAGGCAGACCTCTATGAGTTCCAGGACAGCCTAGTCTACATAGCAAGGTCCAGGACAGCCAGATCTATACAAAGAGACCCTGCTCAATCAGTCTAAGTGGTCAATAAATCAGTCAATAAATAATCAAGATCCATATGAAGGATCATGCTAACTACTGCCTACACCTCCTCAGGCACTGCTTTCCTGTAAGCTTTACCGGTATGATGAAATCTTTTTATTTTGTTTTTCGAGACAAGAGTTTCTCTGTAGCTTTGGAACCTGTCCTGGAACTTGGTCTGCAGACCAGGCTGGCCTCGCACTCACAGAGATCCGCCTGTCTCTGCCTCCCGAGTGCTGGGATTAAAGGCATGTGCCACCACTGCCTGGCTGAGATCTTTTTTTTTTTAATCTCCCCTTTTGTTCTGATTACCTTTCTGAAAATATCACTTACATTATTTATAAATTCATTATAGGAGCCTGAGAGAGAGAAATGTCATCTGCTTGATTAAGGTTAAGATTTGTGTGGTGGCTTGTTGTGGTTGAAAAGAAGCAAAGGTGCCAGAGCATAGCCCGTGTGGTAGAGGACCTTTTCAGAAAATGCTTTTAATTCCTCCAGCACGGGCACTGAGGGTGATAAAGTGAAGAGCACCCACCTTTTTCTGAAATGGCAGATAAACAGAAAGATGGAGGCTGTTTGTGACTTTTACAGATGTGTGGCTGGAAGCTGCCCTCTGCTGGACACTTGCGGTGTGGCTGGAAGAGTGCTCTCCGGGCTTCCCCGTGGCCTCCGTCCAGCTGTTCCTGCAGCTTCTTTTTTCTCTTACACTATTTTACTGCAATGATAACAAATTCAGCTTAGCACAGTGTGAGGTCCTGTACATGACGAGCCCTTTATAAACATCCTAGCAGTTTACTATAAAATGGAATGTTCTGGAACCATTCACCAGGTTATATCTCACACACAAGTAATGAGATCTGGCCCTAGAGCTAGCAGCAGGGGATGAGTAACCAGCTGCTCTTTCTCTCCAGGAATCGACAAGGAGAACGTTGAACTCTCCCCCACCACTGGCCACTGTAACAGTGGACGAACTCGCCATGGATCCGCAAGCCAAGTGCAGAAGCAGAGAAGCGCTGGCAGTTTCAAACGTAATAGCATTAAGAAGATCGTGTGAAGCTTTCTTTCTTTCACTTTTTAAACCAACCTAATATGGGCTTCAAACTAGTGACCCTCCCCTAACCTGGTCCCGTCCCACACTGCACTGCTGCACTTCGTGTCTTATGAACCCATCCAGTCTGCCACGTTGCCAGACGATCAACTTTTGGAAGCATTGCCTAAATTTAATGCTGCTTTTCTTAAATGTTTTTCCTTCTACTTTGGCATGTGTCTGGTGTGAGCACCTGTTCTGACAACTGCAAAGAAAGCAGGAAGTCAGTAACCCTGAACTGAGAGCGTGGATTGTGGGAGCGGATGAACCCTCCGGTGCCGCTGCTGCCGCCAGCTGCAGGCCGTGCATGGAGGCCGGCCTTCTTTGTTTTCCTGTCTTACAGAGTGAAGTGCTTGTCTTATTTACACACTTCCCAAGTTTGGGGGAGAAAGAATAGTTTAACCCCAGTGTATTTAATCTTCTAGCTGTGGACTTTTTTTTACCTTATGAAGTTGAAGGAACCATAGAGGTCAAGCCTCAATGAATTTACACCATAAAACCACAAGCCAGGTACTTGGGGGAGGGGGATAAACTAGTATTTTGTAATGGGTTCTTAAGAAATACTAACATTTGAGTATTAGCAATAATTACAGGAAAATAAGCATGACCACATACATCTTAACATTGCTGAATTAAAGCTATCGGTTCTGAGGCCTTATTCATACTTGGTCATCCAAACTAGGTAATCTTTTTTCCTGTTGATTATCTTTTAATCTTTACATATGAAGGTGTTCTGTTCTTTTTTGTAAGCCAAGACTATACTAAGTATAGTAACTACTCTTGTTTTTGCACTTGCTTTCTCCTCCTCTTTCCTAAGTGATTGTGAGCAGGGTAACTAGCAGACAGAGTGTGGAATTAGTTTCCAGAAGCTGATTTTCATAGCTGTTTCCATTGGCTCCAAAGCAGAATGGAATGGTACGTGACTTAGGGTAGCTGATACTTTTATTTTGTTAAATAATTTTCCAAGAAACAGAATATGCTGTATATTATCATAAATTTCTTTGCTAAGATGTATTTTTTAAATCTTTTCATCTTCCTCCTCTCTTCCAAATAAAATCAGGAATCTCTAGCAGAACATTTGGATTCTATCTGATAGGGTTACATTTAATCACTGTGAAGTGTGGTCAGCTGCGTGGTGTGCCAGTAAGGGGCCTCTAGCATTGCTGCTGTGCAGAGGGGCATGGATGAGCGTGCCATAGGCCCTCCCAGGAGATGCGCATCCAGCTGCTTCATGGTACCTGCAGTATGCAAAACAGTTGACTTGAGTGAGTGCAGTAGTATGTGGATGCTCTCATTTAAGATTGACTATATTTATTTTTAAAAGGTATTATCCCTCTACTCCCAGGTTCCCTTCATATATTAAGATATAATGGCTTTGGGAGGAACAAAAAGAAATCCGGGGGGAGGGGGCTGTAGTGCTAGCTCACTAGTGGATTTCAGTAAATTAAACTCCACAGCTAAGTCAATAAATAATGGTACATTTAAGTGTTCTGACTTTAATAATATAACACATTTCAAATTTATCCATACAGTAACATTGTAATATGTTAATGTAAATAAAATTTCTTTTGATATTCAGAAATAACAAGAATTTAATTTTTTTAATTTGTTTACAGTCCTGGGAAAAGTAAGAACCATTTGCCAAAATAAAAGGAAAAACCCTTAGTATTAGTAGTGATTTTAACACAGACTTACTGGAAAATACTGAAAACAGATGCAGAGAACTAAGCTTTTGTTTTCAACTGTTGTGAGGAGTCCATCAGAATAACATGTCAGAGACAAGCAAGGCTGTATGGCTGAGAGTCTAGCAAGAGGCCCCAAGGCAAGGCTGCTGGGGCACACCACCACAACTCTGGTTCCTACAAGCAGCCGTGGGCAGGGTGAGGTTTTTCTGTGACCTTGGTTGCTCATTTTTCCTCTTAGGAGACTGGTGCATCTGATGGTGGCCATTACCGCTCCTTCGCCTCTCCCATCAAAACAGGGAAACTTGTAAATGTAGCGCGCTTTCTGTAAGGGGTTCCCCATATACTACAGTTCTTAAACATCCCCCATTTAAGCATTTGAGCTCCCCTTGGAAAGACCAAATGGAGCCACCTCCAAATTTGAAAACACATCTGACCAATACATTCAAGCAGCTCCTGAAGAGTTCAGTTGTAACTAGTGTACAGAACTTCCAGCTTTTTTTTCTATGTGTGTATTTTTGAGACAGGGTTTCTCTGTGTAGCCCTGGCTGTCCCAGAACACTGTAAACCAGGCTGGCCTTGAACTCACAGAGATCCGCCTGCCTCTGCCTCCTGAGTGTTGGGATCAAAGGTGTGCGCCACCATCGCCTGGCAGAACTCCCATCTTTTAAGGAAAGTAACTTTTCAAGCAGCTGAAGCTAAGGAACCTAAGCTGCCCACTTAGGCTTGTCACCAGCTGCCCACTCCCCCAGAAGGAGGCGCCTGTCAGTCCCACTTCTCCCAATCCCAAGAGCAGCCGGAGTTCTGAGTGATGCCCATTTTATATCATTCAGTGGGAGTTCTGCGATTTGTTCTCAATTTGTGTTTCCCTGACTTAAAAGAAGAAAACAGGACCTGCCATGTTTGTGTTGTGACCCATCTGTTGGCCAGGGCTCCTGTCCTGGGCTTCCCTGCCCTCCACTGTGGGAACATAGCACTCTGCTGACTAGTTAGTTACTCTTGCCTATGCATTGCTGGGCTGGGGAGCAAGGACACCACAGTACAGTCGACGCCCGCACCTCTGGGATGAACGTCCTGGTGGGGGACGGGAGCCAGCAGCCCTTTCCTCCAGTGTTAGGGTTGCAAGTTCCTGTGGGAAATTCGAGTTTTGTCTGGGGGTTTGGGTTTTGTTTTGTTTTCTTTTCTTTTCCTACATATACCCCCAAGCATACTGAAGCATGTCTTACTCAATATTATGCAATGGACTTATACAAAAATCCACTTAGTGTCAGCCACATGATTTTTTTAATGCAGTATACTCACCTGTAAATAGTTTGTGTAAAATTTGACAGAAAAGTCTATTTACTACATTGTAAATACATGTGATGATATATTGTATTATTTTGCTTTTTTGTAAAGCAGTTAGTTGCTGTACATGGATAACAAACAAAAATTTGATTATTCTCGTGTTCGTATTGCTAACTTCTTCCTGCGACTGCGTTACATCATTTAAAGAAAATGCTGTGTGTTGTAAACTGACCTTGTATATGATAACTTTCCTTCCTATTGGGCAGTTCCCTGCCTCCAGCCTTGTTGATATTGTAACCAGCAGGAGAAATTCTGCCCGACACACAGACTCCGTCACTTTGGGGAAATCCATAGAAATCTGTTTCAGATCATTGTCCCCACTTCCTCCCCTCCTGTGTATGTCCTCCCACCCCCTTTTTTTAAGTAAAATGTAAATTCAATCTGCTTTAAACTGTGAGGCGTTTTTACTATCTCCACATGCATCGGACTGTTTTCTTCCTCCAGGTCTTTTGAAACTTTGCGCCATTTCAACCCTTTCAGGCGTGTTGTGGATTGCCTCACCCTAAGGGAAAGATCTTTCTCTGGAAGTAAAATCATTTGGGTGGAATAAATGGGGGCCTGTCAAACACAGAGGTGACTGTCACTCTGGGATAGGTAGGCTTACTTTCCAAGGAGTAGCTTGTCATCAATGCCAGGGCTCCCTGATGTCAGTTGTATTCTGCATGAGTGAGCAGTGCAAACCACCTCCCACGAGTGGTCTGTGTCAACTCACCCATCAGGGGCTGCTGCCTGCTCCTAAGGGGGAAGGAAGCCTCCTGGCCCTGGGAGAACTATTCTCAGAAGAGCTCCTTCTCACTGAGCAAATGATCCAGATGTGCTGTCTGCTTGTGGGGAGGTGACTTAGTGACTACAGAGCCAAAATGAGAGCCAAGACGTCCAAGCACAGGCAGGGATTCCTTACCTACACAGGCAGGCGTTTCCAAAGCCATGGCCCCGAGATCGAAGGAACCCTGGAGCTCGGTGCAGAAGCCACTCTACCCTCATACAGTGTTTGGCCCGTTTTTAAATCGGCTCGGTTATGAGTACGTGTGTGTACTCAGGAGTACTCAGTATGGTCATTAGGCACATGTGTAAAAGATTAACAACAAAAACCTGACGAAAGGCTTCTTCAAACGTGCAGTGATACCGGTGTCTGCCCCCAAAGGTGCCCAGCTCGGTGGCTGACACTAGCAGGCTGGGGATTCGGCTCAGTGGTGAGAGTGCTTGCCTAGCACAGACAAGGTCCTGAGTTGTTGCTCAGTACCACAAAAGAAAAGGCTCCTTCTGGACAGGTGGGACAGCACCTACCTATAGTTCAAGTCCTCGGTCACAGGTTCAGGTTAGCCAGAGCTACATTGCAAGACCTTGCCTCAAAACAAATTTTCTAAAAGTCCCCTTTTTGGTGGGGAGGGTGTCTGTGTATTTCACATATACACATGTATCTATTTAAGCTCCAAAGCAATATCATACGTTTTACCTAAATAGAACCAACTTACTGTTTTGGTCAGTTTGTATTCTATCCAGAAGCATCCTGGAAATTTTCTAGGTCCTTTATTTACCACGTGCAGATGCTGGGAGCTGCCCAGGTAGTGAATTAGGCTCCAAGGTTATGGCCTTCAGAACACCACCACCACCGGAGGGCCACTTCCTCCAGGTGAGATACAGAGGTCACACTGGAGTCTTAACCTAGGTCCTTTCTGCTCACAAGTCAGAGTGTAGCTAAGCATAAATCCCTTCAAGGGGGAAAAATGTCAACATCTGTAACCTCTACTGCCTGGATTCCTCTGTTCAAAGACACACCTTCAATAATTGGGCCCAACCCTGAACCAGGCATTGCAAGAAGTGTGGCCTCACCCACTAGGGACTTGCGATTCAGTGGGGAAAACAGCCACATAACTGATGGGCATGTGTCCTAAAATATGGATGGGCGCTTGAGAGTTGCAGTGGCAAACAGAAATAGTTACTGAGAATTTGGGGCTTGGAAATAATCAGGAAGTCTGTCCTGTGTGTGTGCAGGGGCTAATGATGCAAAAGGTTCCGCAGTCTTTAGTGCCTAGGAGGAACCTATCTAGGCGGTGAAGGAACTGGGCCCAGCAGAAAGCAGCCACAGGGCTGGCTTCCTGGCTTCCTACTGTCCTCTAGTATCTCAGTTAAGGACAGAGCTCAACCTCACTTCCCACAAGAAAGAAACTTAAAGATACACCTTAGCCCAAGGTCACAGATACAGGCCTCTTTCCAGATCCTTGATTCTAGACACTTCAGTCTGGCCCAGAGTCGAGACAGAATTAGCTTTACTGGCTTGTTCGTCTGGGGAACAAAGGCAGAAGGGAGTGTAGGGGGATCTCAGCCTCCACCCAAACTCCAGTACTACTACCCATACACACGGGTTCTGCAGGAGACAAAAATCATAGCTAAAAGAGCTGGAGAGAGAGCTCTGTGGTTAAGAACACGAACTGCTTTTGCAGAGGGCTCAGATTTGATTCCTGGCATCCACACGGTGGCTCACAACCATCTGTTACTC
Organism: Ondatra zibethicus; assembly: GCA_004026605.1. NCBI lineage: Eukaryota > Metazoa > Chordata > Mammalia > Rodentia > Cricetidae > Ondatra > Ondatra zibethicus. The sequence goes on from PVIU01006525.1 coordinate 49,201, forward strand.
CAGTTCCGGAGGTCTGATGCCCTCTCCTGACCTTCCTGGGTACTGCACGCATATGGTGCACTTAGACAGGCAAAACACCCATGTACATAAAAATAAATCTTTTTTCTTTTTAAATCATCACCAAAACGTGAAGACCTTTGAGTTTGTAGCAATCAGTCATTTGGTAAGTCCTATGCACCTGGTTTTCCAAGATACACTGGAGCCGCAGTATCTTGTGGAAGTGTTCTGACTCCTGCCGGCCGTGGTGAAACCATGTCTGCCCGAACCTCCTAGCTCCCTGGTTAGACTGGGGGCTCACACAAGGGAAGGCTTTGGTCAGAAAAGCTCAATAACACTTATGAAATAACATTTAAAGTTCTGTGATACAGGGGAACAACACAGAAAACCAGCTAAGAAGCCCTCATTCACAATAGTATCTCGAGTGCAAAATCCCAGACAAAATAGAGGTGACCTGTGTAAAAGACCTATGGGAAACTGCTGCGCCTAGGGCCAGGGTGTAGCACATGGGAGACTACACGCTAGAGATGCAGTCGGGGGTGGGGGAGAAGTGAAAAACCAAAGCCCGACTCCAGTGCACACAGAAGTTTCACTAACAGTAGTTTCCAAACTACTCCAGCAACCTTCACAAACAACCACACACATGCAAAAAGAAATATAAAGGTCATTTCACCCACAAAAAGCAAAAAAGGAAGGCATAGCGGGACAGCCTTTATGCTTTAAGAAAGGTGCAGTTTGCCTTGTTTGTTATCCTGTTGCTCCTGCCCAGTACGTGCATGCTCACCCATTGGGAGTGTGCCACCCAGAGGGAAAGGGAGCGAGCATACACTGATCGCTGAGCTGGGTGGCACACACTGTAGTCCCCAACACTCAGGAGGCCAAGGCAGGAGGACTGCTGTGGACTACAGGGTTAGACTCGCTCTCAAAAAAAATGAAAAGATTCCATCAAGAGAATGGCTCCTTCCTGTCCTCCATCATGTCTCATATTGCAGAGCCTGGCTCCCCCCCCCTAAAATATCCCTTAGCCCCAGACCCCAAAAACCTTAGGAATAAGCAAGAAAGCACAGCTGAGGAAAAGACACTACGAGAATATTTACAAGGAAACTCTAGAAGTAAGACAGCTTTGAGAATATCTTGAACTGGTAATGGTGATGCTATGTGGATGTGGTCGGATGCATGGTACACTTGGACGAAATTGTAATGAACCACCATTCAAACAGTATACACTGAGGGATACTTTTAAAACTGATAGTAGTTGGCAAGTGCTCAGTGGCAGAGCAGTCGGCAGACATGTACAAAGTCCTGGGTTCAAACCCTAGCACTGAAAAGAGTCAAAACTTACTGTTGTGATTGAATTGGAACAGGTCCACTTTATACTATGATTCCTATGTGCTTGCACACACACCACAGTTTTATGCACTTCAAAACTCATTTTCTACCTTGCTGTTTATCTGTCACTAGCCAGCAGGGGGCTCTGCTCAGCCACTTTTGTTGAGGCCCTTGTGCAAAGGCTGGGACCGCACTGTCCCATCCACCCTGCAGAAAAGGGATTGCAGGACGTGTGCCCTGGGCAATACAGTGTCCGCTAGCCACAAGCAGCTGCTGAACATGTAAGGGGTGATTATGAGGATTAGAAGCTCCTCTTAAACAGCAGCAACAACAAAACAATGGTATCTCTGTGTCTCCCTGACTGACTGGAACTCACTGTGGAGACCAGGCTGGCCTCAAACACAGAGATCCACCTGCCTCTGCTTTCTGGTATTAAAGGCGTGCGCCACCACATCCAGCTCGATGAGCGCAGCTTTTGTTCCCGGGAGATGGCAGCAGGTCAGAGTGCTGGCTCTCTTCCAGCATGAGGACCTGAGTTTGAATCCTCAGTCCCCACATAAAAAGCTGGATGTGGCTGCACATGCCTGTAATCCCAGCATGAGGGATGGATGGGTCCCCCAAGCCTTGCTGCCAGCCTAGCAGGAGCCACAAAAATTTCAGGGCAGCGAGATGAAGAACGACAGGAGAGGACATTGAAGCCCTCCTGTGGCTGGCCTCCTCCTGGGCCTCCGCGTGCACAGGCATGTACGCAGGCACTTCCACACCTAAGCTCACATACTGCAAAGGAAGGAGGGAAATGCGGAGAGATGCATTTTCCGCTTGGGTGGCATGTGAATTGCGTTAGGTGTGATTCACAGCCACCGGGCTGCACAGGCCACACATCTGTTCACAGTTCCCTGCCCTTCCACATGCTTCCCCAAGTCATGTGGGTCACAAGGAACTGTTGTCCATAATGAGGTGTGCTGGAAAACTGGCACAGATGGCAACAGTTGCCCCCAATAGTTGCCCTCACAGGTTCTGTGGTCTCAGGCCCAAAAAACAAAATCCCATGCCAAAATCAAAAGGCTCTTTATCAGCCTCAATAAATAGCTCATAAAAATCAATTTTAAGAAAAGACAAAGCTAAAAAATTAATGGGCAAGGAATATGAATGAGTGCCACACATTCTAAGGACTGTATGATGAAATCCACACGCCTGTTAGTAAACAGGAAGCGTGGACTGGCTAGTTTTATGTCTTCTTGACACAGCTAGAATTAACTGAAAGGAGGGAACAGCTATGGAGGCAGTGCCTCCATTAGGTCCTGCTGTGGGGCATTGTCTTAATTAGTGATTGACAGGAAAGGGCCCAGCCCATTGTGGGTGGGGCCATCCCTGGGGTAGTGGTCCTGAGTCCTGTAAGAAAGCAAGCTGATCTCTGAGTTTGAGGCCAGCCTGGTCTACATAGCGAAATCCAGAACAGCCAGGGCTACAAAGAGAAACCCTGTTTCCAAAAACCAAAGGGGAAAAAAAAGAAAAAGAAAAGAAAGCAGGCTGAGCAATCCAGTATGCGGCACCCTTCAGGGCTTCTGCATTTGCTCCTGCCTCCAGGTTCCTGCTCTGCTTGAGTTCTGTCCCTGACTTCCTTCAGTGATGAACTATGTACAGAGTGAAGGTGTAACCCAAATAAACCCTTTCCTCCCCAAGTTGCTTTTGGTTATTGTTCTTTATGGCAGTGGTAGATACCCCAACTAAGACCAAGAGCAAGCTCAAACAGTGGGATACATTTTTATTTTCTTGAGATGGGGTCTTGCCTGCTGTGTTGGACTCCTGGGCTGGGACTACACGTGTGAGCTGAAGTACCTGCCTTGAACGCCACCCCACCTGTCAAATTGGCAGAGATGGGAATAACCCCACTGCGGTGCAGCAGTCTCGCGTGTGACCAGGTACCGTTTTTCTCTCTCACCAGCCTTAAAGATGTCTACCATTGCTTTAGAACCACTCTAGGAATAGAACGCAGAGAAAAAAGTCATGAGGAGGCTGTGACTTTGATTGATGTTAGAACCCCTGAAGATAACCAAAATGCTAGGGTTTTCTACATTCATCTAACACAGTGGTTCTCAACCTCATAACGCTGTGACCCTTAATACATGCTGTAGTGGCCCCAACCATAAAACTATTTTGGTTGCTGTTCCATGACTGTAATTTTGCTACTGTTATGAATTATAACGTGAATACCTATGTCTACCGATGACTGAGAACTGCTCATCTGTTTCCAGAGCTGACCATTTTCATCATGTAGCCACTGAAAACGGACACATCCTGAGGGTGGAGCGCAGTGGTAGAGCGTTTTCTTGTAGGGCTGGGTTTGATCTTCAGGACTGTAGAAAGGGAGTTCCAGGACTGCAGTTTCAGGAGCTCTGGCTGTCCTGGAACTCGCTCTAAAATAATCAAGAGTGTTTACATTGCATATGAGGGTTGGTCCCCAGTTATGTGAATAAAAAAATGTGTCTACATATAGTTAGATAATTTCAGTGCAGACTAGGATGATGGGTAATATAGCCAACGGTAATAATGATGGGTAAGTTTTGTTGCTTATTTTTAAAAAAAAATAATAAGTTTTTATTTTATGTGTATGGTGCTCTATCTGCATGTACACCTGCAGGCCATAAGAGGGCATCAGATCCCACGTGGTTGCTGAGAATTGAACTCAGGACCTCTGAGAGAACAACTGATGCTCTTAACCCCTGAGCCATCTCTCCAGCCCAGGTTTTGTTTCTTTTAAGTATTTGCCTATGTTTTTAGAGAAAATGTTACAACTTTAAAAATTAAAGTCAGTGGGCTGAAGAGATGGCTCAGCGGTTAAGAGCACTGACTGCTCTTCCCAAGGACCCAGGTTCAATTCCTAGCACCTACATAGCAGCTCACAATTGTCTGAAAATCCAGTTCCAGGGGATCTGACACCTTCACACCAATGCACATAAAATAAAGTTAAATTAAAAAAATTAAAGTCAGAGACTCACATGTATGAAAATGAAACCCATTATTTTATGTGCTAACCTTAGGTTTTTTAAAATTAAAAATTAAAAACAAAAATAATTAGGTTGTTCTTAATCACACTGGTGGTAAGACAGTTATGATAATGGAGTTGAGTCAGATGGTGGGTTAACAACCCTGTCTGTCCTGATGTTTCTTTTTTTTTCAAAAAGTAGGTTTTTTTTTTTTATTGAGCATGGTGGTACATATTTTTAATCCTGGAGCTGAGGAGGCAGAGACAGGAGGGTTCCTGGAATTCACCAGGCAGCTACCATAGCCTACTGTGCAAGTCCGGGGTCCTGGTGAGAGACCCTGTCCCAAACACCAAGTTGGAGGAGCTGGAGTGATGGGATGGCTCGATGGTTTAGACACTTATGCTGCTCTTCCGGGGACCTCACTTCAGTCCCTTGCACCCACCCTGGCGGCTCACATGGCCTGTATGTAACCGAAGATATCCTCTTCTGACATCCTCAGTAGCATGTGGTATACTCTTGCCCAAGCATATACAAATACACATAAGGAAAAATAAATGTAACAAGAAACCAAGGTGACTCCTCAGGAATGAATTATGCACGCACCGTACACATATGTGCATGTGCTCACACAACAACACTCACATGGTAGGTTTTTAGCTCATTTAGATTTCAGGGAACTGGGTTTGTTCCTCCTTCTTTGGAGGAATATTTGCAAGATTGACATTAAGAGGCCTGAGGCCTGGCAAACGGAGCCAGAGAGGACAGAGGTCATTACAGCCCTTCCCTCCCCGCTCAGGCCCTCTGCTCATGGGCTCCCCACACTGTCGGCCTGTGTGCATGAAGCATTAATCTAATTAATCTTAATTAATAAAAACCAGGAGTCAAATATTGGGGTAAAGACCTGGAAGACCACAGAACCTGGAGCAGCCACCAGTTGCTTCTTTCCTCTCTTGTTTCTCAGTCCAAAAGGGCTGAGATCCTGCCTACACCCCACCCAATCACTTCCTGTCCCCACCTCCCAAGTGCTAGGATTAAAGGTGTGTGCCTGACTTTTATGGTTAACTAGCGGCTAGCTCCACCCTCTGATCTCCAGATAAGCTTTGCCAGAACACAAACAAAATATGCCACAACATTGTCCACAAGAACACAGGGCAGGGTGCACACTCCTGAGCCCAGACACTGGCCTCAGTTCTTTGGACTTGAAGCCACCTGCTGCCTTCCTGTTCTCCATCGCCTCTCTGAGGGCACTGCCTGCGAACAATGCCTTAAGCCCTGAGAAGGGGACTGGTGTCCTGGCCAGAACAAGGCGGATGGATGGGCAGGCCTTACCTCTAGCCATGAGAACACTTGTGAAGGAAGAGCCAGCAGAGCAAGGGGGACAGCTGACTCAGGAGGGCTTCTTGGATGAGGTGACCAAGGACAGAGAAGGGAGGGCCATCCAGAGGGAGGAATAGCCTGTGGCAGCTGTGAGTGTCCACTGATGAGCTCACGTGGGAGGTAAGTCTGCACCACATGGTCCTGGTGTATGGTAATTGCTCAGCAAAACAGACCCTGTGTGTACACCGCAGGGGCACTGCACCGCCGGGCTTCTGGCTGCAGCCCAGGCTGAGGACGAGGGGGTTTTTCTCTTAGGCAGAAGGAGCAACAGAGAAGGAGAAACTAGAGAATATGGACCTGTGCAGCCTGTGGGTGTGTGTATGTGTGTGTGTGGGGGGGGATCTGCTTTGGAAACCCTGAAGACTCTAGACAGAAATGCTAGTGCCCTGCCCACAGGCCACCTTCAGGGGCCCTTTCTGAATCTTTAAAGGGACAGTGTGGTAGCATGTGCCTTTAATCCCAGCACTTCAGGAGCAGATGCAGTTCCGGGCCAGCCAGGGCTACATAGTGAAAACTTGTCTCAAATAAATAATAATGATAATGGTGATTATAATAATAATAATTAATGGGGGCTGGAAAGATGGCTCAGGGGTGAAGAGCACCAGCTGCCCTTCCAGAGGACCCAGGTTTGATCCTCAGTACCCGCAAGGCAGCTCACAACTATCTGTAACTCCAGTCCCGGGGGATCTGATGTTCTCTTGTAGCCTCCTTGAGCGCTGCGCGCCCATCATGCCAAAACATACACACAGGCCAATCACCCACACACATAAAATACATTTTAAAAAATTAAAATAATAAAATGGAAGAATCCTGGAAGAAACTTCAGCTTCCTGCTTCTGAGAGTTGGGGGGGGGGCGGTTCTGGGTAGGCACCCTTCCTCACCCAAGCTCCTGCAGGCAAGGAAGGATGAGGTCTCAGACACAGTGCCACCCCAGTGTAGCCCCGGCCTACCAGGGACCCATCACCCCCAGGGCCTACTGTGTGAGTGTACTACACTCTGCAGCCAAGACAGGTGACAAGGAAAGAATTTCACCACCTTCTCCAAGCTGATAATTATTCACAGGCTGAGAAATAGCTGCAGGCCCTGAGGAGAAAGAACCTGTGAGTCCCTGCTCCACTTCCAGGCAGCCTGCAAAAGAAATGCGCCCCTTTGGGGCTGGGGTGAAGCTCAGTTGGTGGAGAATATGCAAGAGTCCCCGAGCTGCATCACCACCAGCAACATGGCATGGCATAGGCCTGGAATCCTAGCTCTTGGGCGGTGGAGGCAAGAGGATCCAAACCTCAAGATCATCGTTGACCACACAGCAAATGGGAGACCCTAACTCAGCAGGACATTCCCTGTAGACTGCCTCTGAGCCTGTCTATAAGGACACATGGATAGGACACTGGGTGCCAGACCCTGGGCGAGAAGCAATACACACAAGCTCTCATTAAACACCTACCAGATCACTGTGAAGTAGAAAATACAACCCCTGCTTTCCAGACGGGAAAACTGATGTGAGCATCACGGGGCTGAAAGAGCATCAGACCTCTGCTCAGCTCAGCTGTTGATATGACTCAGTATCAACAATTCACACCACGTGCTATTAATACTCACTGTGGGCTCCCACAAACTACCCAAAGCTTGGAGGCTTAAAAAAAAACAGAAACATTTTCTCCTTTCTGGAAGCCAGGAGGTCAAATGCATGTGTTGACATGGCTGCGCCCTTGCGGAGGCTCTTGGGGATTCTCTCGGTGAGCTCTCCAACTTTTGGCGGCTGCTGGCTTCCTGAGCTATGACCGAAGACCTCTTGGCTCTGCCCATGGTCACGGCACCCTCTTGTGTTGCTGAGCTTGCCTCTGATTCTTCCTAAGGGTTCATAAGGTTGCAGTTAGGATCCTTACAAAGGCGCGCGGAGAGTGCAGAGACGCAAACAAGGACAAGGCTTCCTATAGGAGGGGCCCCCTCCACAGAACCTGGAAGGGAATAAAGCCACAGGACATGCAGGAGGCAGTGGGGAGTGTGAGTGACCCCCAGGCCTGGGAGTCGCTGGAGTGAGGGAGCAAACAGTGGTTAAGGAGAGGCCGGAGTCATGTGGGGTGGCCTTTAGTCTCTGCACGAGCCAGCCTGGGCTACAGAGCTCAAAACTGATCCGGGATCTGGTAAGTTGGGGGAGGGGAGAGTCTTTGGAATTTGCTTCCATTCCGTCTTGGTGGAGAACTTGGAATGTGGTCATGGGCGTCAGACTTGGTTCCCCTGGAATTGGCCTGAGGCCCCACCTTAGCCAGTTGAGGTGAGTGAGGTCTCTTGCTGTCCCGGTCTTCCTTCTGGGGTTGTGTTGCCAGGATGGGCTCTGAGAGATATTCTTGCAGTTCCCACCAGGGGCCAAACCCCGGCTGCCACCGCCTTTCATTTTTCATTCATTCATTCATTCATTCATTCATTCATTCATTCATTCATGTGTTAATACCTCACAGAGAAGCATCCAGCCACCAGAAAAAAATCTACTTCCCAGAGCAGTACACCTCCCCTCTCCAATGGCTGGCATCACGAACACACCAGGCACTGACCCTCAAACCCTCACAGCTTTCTTCCTAGGGAGATCTGACCTCTGGAAGAATAAGAGCATCAGCTGGAAACAGCCTGGTTCACCCCGGGAGTCAGTGTCAAGGGGAGACCCAGCAATCCCTGCACAGGACAGGCATATTTGAGAGTTGCCCTGAAGATCAGAGTGGATACAGGCTCAGAGAGGAGAGGCCCTGCCGTCCTTGTGCAGGACAGGGTCCTGGTCCCCTACTCTCCCCTGTCCAGGACACTGAATTGCTCTGGGCTCCTGTAATGAATGTGGCTGACCATCTGCTCTGGGCTCACACTTGACCGGAGATCAGGGACATGAGGGCACTAAGACCTATCACGACCTTTAGAGTTTCCTACCATGGCGAGGGGCATGCTAACTCTAGCAGAGTTTCAGAAATAGTGGGGTTTGGAAGACGGGCTCAGAGCTTAGGTGAAGCAAAAACACGAGGCTTCCGTGAGGAAGACAGCTGCGCTGATCTGGAGGTGTGCTCAGGCAAGGTCTGTGCTTGAGTAGGGGACAGTCACTCCTTATGGCTGTTGCGCTGAACGAGGTGGGAGGTGGACAGGGACTGCACCTGGGTTCTGCAGGGCTCGATGACGCTCAGCTGAACTTCGCCGAGGAGGCACGACACAGGTTGGGTCACCACACTCAGGATGGAGTCCTGGGCTCTGAGGAGCTGCCAGAAAAGTGCAAGAGGACAGGAGCTCTGGGTTCCCAAGCCATAGGTATTCCTGAGTCCTGATGACACCAAGCCTAAAGGAAGGCCTCATTCTTTCTTCCTCCCGCCTACTTTTAGTCCCCTCCACCCGCCACCCTTCCAGGGTCCCCGCACCTCCTCACTGCGCCGCTCCCTTGCCCTCAACAAGGCAGCTTCCTGGGAGGTGAATGTAGCAATCAAACGCACTAAGACAGGGACACCTGCAACACCCAGAACCAACAAAGGACGAACGTGTGCCCTGGCTAGTCGCGGGGTGTTCGAGCGGCGCGGGGGCCTGGCCCCCCAACCCCTCCCCGTTGAGGTCTAGGAGGGGCGGGGCCTGGGGCGGCTCGGGTCCTTTTGTCTGCAGCCCCGCCCCGCCCCGCCCCGCCCCCACGCGGGCCCGCGGCGCGCGGCAGACACGAGCGGCTGACACGAGCGGCCGCCGCTGGCGGAGGCTGCGCGCCGCAGACCCGGGCGGTGCGAGCGCGATGGCGGCGGCGCGGGGCTCGGGCTAGCTGCGGGCGGCGCGGATGGCGGGCGGCGCGGGCTGGGCGGGCGCCCCCGCGGCTCTGCTGCGCTCTGTGCGCCGCCTGCGCGAAGTCTTCGAGGTGTGCGGCCGCGACCCCGACGGCTTTCTACGCGTGGAGCGCGTCGCGGCGCTCGGCCTGCGCTTCGGCCAAGGCGAGGAGGTAAGGAGCTCGCGCGCGCGTCCCCATGCTGGGGGAACCGCAGGGACCCCGTGCTGTCACACCCCGGGCCTGTGCGTCACGTGGCACGCCCGCGGTGACCGGCCTGTGCACCTGCCCTTCCCTCTGGGCCATTCCCAATCAGAGGAGCTCTTAAATCTAGCCTCTGGACACCCCCTCCCACACAAATCAAGTCGCAGGGGTATGTGTGCACCGCACCAGGCCTAGGGGTGACAGGGACAAGCAAGGGTGTTCTGCAGCCTCTGGTGCTTAGCCGCACCTACCCATCCTAGAACAGAAGGAGATATCTGCTTGGGGCCACACTGGCTGGATTCTGGTCCAGTTCCTAGTGACCTCCCACTCAAGCTAGATGGGCAGGCCTGACTGGCAGCGGGCTGTGCTGCCTACAGTGGGCCAGCCAGGACCAAGCTGGGGAGTGGTTAGCTGAGCCTCTGGTGCTGGTGTAAGGTCGCATGGGTGGCACAGAGCAGAACTGTGGGCGCTGTTAGCCTGTCTGGAATGGCAGGCAGGATCTGAACTGCCGGTATGTGGGCTAGTGTCCTCTTACCATCCGCATGGGGGCTAGTGTCCGTGTCTGAGGAGAGGACAGGGCACTGTGTTCATGCAGCCCTGCCGTGGTCAGCATCTCCTGGATTCAGAAGCCCCTGCTGAGCTGTGGGTTTCCAAAGCCATCTGAGACCTCAGGCCCTATGTGAGGAGCTTGGGACCTTGGTCTCCAATGGGTACTAGGTGGCTCGGTTCTCAGGACAGGTCAGAATGGCATTTTAGAACATGGGAGGAGCTGGGCTGGTGCCTTCTTGTCACCTGACAAGTGGAAGGTAATAACAATCCCTTTCTAGGTAGCTGGGCACTGGCCAGAACCTGGGAATCCCCAGAGCAGGAGGTGGAGAAGGGAGGCAGGTGTGGGTCCCCCATCCCAGGAAGCTTACTGCTGTTGTTCCCCCTTGAAGCCCATTCTCTACCCCTTCTCTGCTTTCCTCGGGGGCATCTGCCGCTGCTACCTCCACTTTTCTTCTATGGAGGTTAGCAGAATCTCTCTTCTTGGCCAGCATCTCCCACCGGAGCAGGCTGAGCATCCCGTAACACAGGAGGCTGCAGACTGTACAGCCTCTAGCGCAGGAGACCACAGGGTGTGCAGCCCCTAGCACAGGAGGCCACAGGCTGAGCATCCCTTAACGCAGGAGACCACATGCTGAGCAACCCTAGCACAGGAGGCTGCAGACTGTGCAGTCTCTAACACAGGAGCTTCAGGTTGCTGGTGTGGAACCTCCTCCTTGCTTTGGCTGGAACCTGGAATTCCAGAATCAGAGATCCTCAGATATAGGAATGGCCTCACTGCAATCTCTGGCAGTAGGCCAAAGCCCTGTAACCGTATCCCCAGGCTGGACAAACACCTCCTGTCCTTAGATCCTCCTCCCTCTATACTTCAGAAATAAACCTGCTTGTCATTTAACATCATGTTTCTGCATGGGAACTCACCTGGGTTTCCCTTCTGCACTGTAGCCTTTAACTATTTGAAAACATCTCTCCTCTACCCTGCACCTTCTTACCCTGAAGCCATTTCCAGCCCATGCAGCAGAGGCCAGGTTTCCACAGATGTCATTGATGCATTGTCTGACTGTTTTCCTAGCACTGACAAGGCTGGACCTGGTCAGTCCACACACTGGGGAGGGGCTGCCTTTTCGGTGTTTCTGCACACTCTATCACACCAGGTCCTGGCTACTAAAACCACAGGGATCTGTTTGAAAACTTCAGCCTGGGCAGAGCTCCTCCACCCTGGGGCTGGCCAGTGATTCCTTTTCTTACTAAACTATGTGGACAGTCAAAAATAGATCGGTTATAGTCCTGTCCCCCAGGAGGTGACACTCTGGTCACCTCCTTCACGAGCTACTCCTGTGCTTAGATGTAGCTTTCTCCATGAAATGAGGTCATACTGCACCATGTATTCTAACCTAGCCCCTCCCTCAAGTGATCCTCACAGTGGATCTTACATAAACTATCATCATATTTATTATGCAGACCCTTTCCATGTTTTTCTATTTAACCCCAAAATGTCCACTTCTGACTTTTTTTAAAGCTCGTTCTCTTTCCCCAGGACTGTGCAGTGCACCTGATCCATGTGACTCTGGCACAGTCCCCTCCTGGGTCCGGACTTTAAAATCGTCAGGCCTATTGTCTTCTCATTAGTTCCCTAAATCTAAGCCTGTGGTTCTTCCCTCATTCCTGCTCAGCTTCATCTTGCTTCCTCCTGAGCTCCTCCATCCTCACTGCTACCTGAGGCAGCTCTAGCTGTCTGTGCACGAATCCTCCAGCAAGGGAGAATGCAGGGATGCAGGGCAGGACCACGGACAGGGCCTGGGGCTCCGTGGGCTCCGCGGGGCTGTTCTGCTATCTCCAATACCGAGGCCTGTGGAAACACGCTGTTTACTACACACCAAATTCTCAAACACACTGGAGCACTGTTCCTCATAGATAGGGTTACTTCCCAAAGTGCTGTGGGCTCAGACTGTTTCTATCATGGTTGCTTACACATCTGCGTGTGACATTGATTCCCCAACCCATTGGTGCGCTAGAGACAATGATTGATCATTTGTTAGACATGAGGGTCACTGTCTACATTTTACTAACTGCGCTGGCCACCAGGGAGATCGGGACCAAACACAGTAGGTTTGAGAGTATGGAACAAATACCCATGAGAGCATCCGTAAGTAGATGAATTAATAATGCAGAAGTCCCCCATACAGGAGAATGGGAGGCGCTGAGGATGTCCTCAGGTGGTAGAGTGCTTTCCTGTCATGTATGAGCCCTGGATTTGATTCTCAGAGCTACATTCAAAACAAAACAAAAACAAAAGAACGGATATGGCTGCATGAGATTGGACCAATCAAAATCTCGCCATGGGGTGCGGGGGACTCCAAGGCCCCAGCCCTCCATTAACGTTTACAGGCATTTAATAGTAGCTATGGGGGAGGGCTCATGAGTACTCTCTCTCTCTAAAGATCTGTAGACAGTTGATGGTTGCTGGGGGAAGAGGAGCCGTTTTCTTTAAAGATGTAGCCACTGGTAAGGAGGCCTCTCACTCGTGTTCCTGTAAGCAACCCTAGTGGAATTCATTGCATCACCAAGACGAGAAACGGGGGTGGGGAGGACATGCAAGGGGGAAAGGGTGGTTTGCTGGGAAGAGGACGATTAGTGGGAGGAAAGCAAGAGGTTAGTGGAGGATGAAGTGATGGAAATACATCCCATACGTGTACCAGAATATCATAACAAATTTCATCATTATTTTATCAATACAGGTTAACAGAACAAAAATATGGAGGCAGACATGGCATCACACACCTGTAACCCTAGCACTTGGGAGGTAGAGGCAGGAGGATCAGAAATTCAAGGTTGGGACTGGGAAGTTGGCTCAGCAGATACAAGCTTGCTACAAAAGCCTGGTGGCCTGAGTTCAGTCCCCCGGATCCCATGGTGATTCCTGAAAGTTGACCTCTGAGTGCCACATGTGTATCCACACACACATCATGAGAAAAAGAACTCAAGAACATCCTTGGTTACAAAGGCAGTTTGTGGCTAGCCTGGGATAATGAGACCCTGTCTCCAAAAAAAAAAAAAAAAAAAAAAGTGCTCGCTTCAGCGCACATATACTAAATTTGGAACGATCCAAAGAAGATTAGCATGGCCCCTGTGCAAGGATGACACACAAATTTATGAAGTGTTCCATATTTAAAGTAAATAAACAAACATATAATTTGTGTGCGATAATTCCTGATTGCGGAGGGGAAGCTTGACTCCCCACCCCTCAGTATGAGCTATGCCTTGACTCCCCACCCCTCGGTATGAGCTATGCCTTGACTCCCCACCCCACAGTATGAGCTATGCCTTGACTCCCCACCCCTCGGTATGAGTTATGCCTTGACTTCCTAGGAGTCCAGTAGGAAAAGGGGGGAAAGGGAGAAACCTGGCAAATACCACCAAGGTCAGTGCCAGCCCTCACTGTGAAGGACGAGAGAACTCCACTGAGCTCACAACTGTGGTGGAGCGATCGTTCCAAGAGAAACAGCAGACAACCCCCCCAACACCACCCGAGGACATTCCACCAGGCTCTGACCAGAGCTCCTTAAAATGGCCAAGGGGAGTGATGGGTGTCTAAATGTGTCATCCTGCATGGAGTCCAGGACAAGAAGAAGACACTAGGTAGACAGTCAGGAGGTCTGAAGTATGGGCTTCATTGATCATGTCATGTGTCAACCAGATTGGCCTCCTATAGTCCCCTGATTTGATAACCTAGGATCTTGGTGCCACCCTGAGGTCTCTGTCAATGATACTATTGTTCCCAAGACACAGGCTGTAGATCAGGAGGGAGCACTCAGGTGTGGGGGCTTGGCAGGCGCTAGGCATGCCCCTGCCTCGCTTGCTGGGATCTCTGCAGAACCTGCAATGAAGGAGAATTTGATTTTCCAGACTTCCTAAGCAGCAAGAGGTACCCTCGGAGGGTGTAGTGGGTAGGGGACCCTGAAGTGAGCAGGCTTCCTTGAAGTCCCCTGGATCTCTGGCCTGTGGGATGGAACTTTACCACATACTGCATGGGTACAGAGCGGCCTTTAGGCCAAGCCCAGCCCAGTGATTAGACCCAGGAGCTCTCCCCAGCACAGAAGCACCAGAGGAGAAAGGAGATGAAGCTGAGGAAAGAGATGGGAGGAGGGGTCTTCGCCTGAGGAGGCAGCACTGAAATCCATCTGGGCCAGGTTAATCCTGTGGGCTGCCCCGGGCTGGTGGCTCCACAGGAACACCCCAGCTGTCTCTTCTTCCTAGGGTCAGAGCTCCAGTGCACAGAATGAGCCATGCTGAGCATGTTGTCTGGGAAGGAAACAGAATTCGGACTGTTCCTGGAGGACCCTGGTCTTCCTGACACTGAGACCCACTGCAGGCAGGAACACTAGTCTTTTCTATGGGGTGAAGTAGGAGGGGTACAGCCTTGCCTCTGCGCTGTGTATCGAGGCCTCCTTCCCTCCTACTCCAGGAGGACCCACCAAGTCGGGTAGAGAAGGAGCCTGGAACCTGGACAACTGCCTGGGCCTGAGAGCTGAACAGAGTGGAGCCCAGGCAGGGTGCGGGGTGCGGGGTGCAGGGAGCAGTGGCCTGGTACCATCATGCTGTCTGCATTCCCACCCCTGTCCTATTGAGTGTGTAACCCCATATTTTTATAGAATAGTCATTCTACTTTTTGATTTTTGTTGTTATGTTTTGTTTTATTTTTGAGACAGGGTCTAATTTAACCTAGGCCAACCTCCAGCTTACTATGTAGGTGGGCATGACCTTGAACTCCTGATTCTCCTTACCCCCCGAGTGCTGGGGTTACAAATGTGACTGTGTCCAGCTCTGCAGAGTAATCACGAGGGTGCCTCCCATACCAGTACTCTTAGCGTGTTTCTAGCGTGAGACCTTTTTTTACTCCTTTTTCCTCTTGCATCCCTGCTGTGTTCCAGGGCTGGAAAACAGCAGGTCTGTGAACCTAAGCCATGATGAGTCTAGAACCATGACTAGAAAAGAGACTGACAGCCAGGCATGGTGGCCATGCCTTTAATCCCAGCACTTGGGGGACAGAGGCAGGCGGATCCCTGTGAGTTCAAGACCAGATTGATCTACCTAGTGAGTTCCGGAATGTGTGTGTGTATGTGTGTGTGTGTGTGTGTGTGTGTGTGAGAGAGAGAGAGAGAGAGAGAGAGAGAGAGAGAGAGAGAGAGAGAGAGAATATCTGACAGCTTAAAAGTGGACACCCTTAGGGACCCTACTAAAGATCCATTACCCACAGCTTCCCAGCTATGTTTTCAGGAACAGGGTAGCGGAAGAGACCGTTCTTATTTGTGTATGAGACCCCCATGTAGCCACAGCCCATGTTACTGCTGCGAGAATGTCTCTTCTTCCCTATGGACTAATGCCCTATGTCCAGCCCACATCTTACTGCTCATAGCTTAAAGGACAAAGCCCAGAGAAGATGGACAGCCTTTTCTCAAAGGTTCATGTGGCCTGTAGTGAGCACTGTCTGCAAGAGGGCCCCAGGCTAAAGCCAGTACCTGGACAAGCCAGCTATGAGGTTCACATGCACAAAACAAATCCCGAAAGGGGGAGGAGCTTGTTACAGTTATGAAGTAACAACAAAAATAATATTATGGTTGGGGAATTGTACTAAAGGGTGGCAGCATTAGGAAGCTGAAAACCAGTGTTCCAAAGCAATGCTACAGGGACCATTCTGCATAGGCTCTGCATACAGTGACCAGACGCTGTCTCCTAGCCCTCCATCCGCTCCTCCTTCCTGCTCTCCACCCATTCACCCATCCACCAGCCCACGCTCTAGGACATCTTCTATCTAGCTATTCTTCCGTCTTCTACCCATTCATCATTTTCTGTACCTCGGTGTCTGCTTTGCGGGTTGGTCCATCCATCTCGCCACCTGCCAGCAATTCATCCATTCCTCCTTCATTGTGTGCTCACCTGCTGTCTTAGTCACGGTTTCTGTTGCTGTGATGAAACACCACGGCCAACGCGTCTTGGGGAGGAAAGGGGCTATTGGGCTTATACTTCCTTATCACTGTTCATCACTGAAGGAAGTCCGGACAGGAACTCAAACAGGGCAGGAACTTGGAGGCAGGAGCTGGTGCAGAGCTGATGGAGGGGAGCTGCTTACTGACTTGCTCTCCATGGCTTGCTCAGCCTTTTTTCTTATAAAATCCAGGACCACCAGCCCAGGGATGGCACCACCACAATGGACTGGGCCTTCACCTATCAATCATTAATTAGGAAAATGCCCTACAGGTTTATATAAAGCCTGATCTTTACATTACATTTTCTTTAATTATGTGCATTGGTGTTCTGCCCGCACGTGTATCTATGTGAGGGTGTCAGATCCCCTGGAATTGGAGTTACAGACAGTTGTGAGCTACTGTGAGTGTTGGGACTTGAACCCCGGGTCCTCTGAAAGAACAGCCAGTGCTCTTAACTGCTGAGCCATCTCTCCAGCCTGGAGGCATTTTCTTTTTTCTTTTTTTATTGATTTTTATTGAGCTCTACATTTTTCTCTGCTCCCCTCTCTCTCCCATCCCCCCTTCAACCTTCCCACAAGATCCCCATGCTCCCAATTTACTCAGGAGATCTTGTCTTTTTCTACTTTCTACTTCCCATGTAGATTATATCTATGTAAGTCAAAGGACAAAGCCCAGAGAAGATGGACAGCCTTTTCTCAAAGGTTCATGTGGCCTGTAGTGAGCACTGTCTGCAAGAGGGCCCCAGGCTTAGTGTCCGCATTGTTATCTAAGTTCTCTGGGATTGTAGTTTGTGGCCTGGCTTTTTTTGCTTTATGTTTAAAAACCACCTATGAGTAAGTGAGTACATGTGATAATTGTCTTTCTGTGTCTGGGTTACCTCACTCAAAATAATGTTTTCTAGCTCCATCCATTTCCCTGCAAAATTCAAGCTGTCGTTATTTTTTTCTGCTGTATAGTACTCCATTGTGTAACTGTACCACATTTTTTTTATCCATTCTTCAGTTGAGGGGCATTTAGGTTGTTTCCAGGTTCTGGCTATGACAAACAAGGCTGCTATGAACATAGTTGAGCACATGTCCTTGTGGCACGGCTGAGCATCCTTTGGATGTATACCCAAAAGTAGTAATACTGGGTCTTGAGGAAGGTTGTTTCCTAACTTTCTGAGAAATTGCCACACTGACATCCATAGGGGTTGTACCAGCTTGCATTCCCACCAGCAATGCAGAAGTGTTCCCTTTTCCCACAGCCTCTCCAGCATAAGTTGTCATCAGTGTTTTTGATCTTGGCCATTCTTACAGGTGTAAGATGGAATCTCAGAGTTGTTTTGATTTGCATTTCTCTGATGACTAAGGTTGTTGAACATTTCCTTAAGTGCCTTTCAGCCATTTTAGATTCCTCTATTGAGAGTTCTCTGTTTAGGTCTGTACTCTTTTTTTTTTTTTATTGGATTATGTGTTCTTTTGGTGACCAATTTCTTGAGTTCTTTGTATATTTTGGAGATCAGACCTCTGTCTTATGTGGGGTTAGTGAAGATCTTTTCCCTTTCTGTAGGCTGTTATTTTGTCTTATTGACCATGTCCTTTGCTTTACAGAAGCTTTTCAGTTTCAGGAGGTCCCGTTTATTAATTGTTTCTCTCAGTGTCTGTGCTGCTAGGGTTATATTTAGGAAGTGATCTCCTGTGCCAATGCGTTCAAGTGTATTTCCCACTTTCTCTTCTATAAGGTTCAGTGTGGCTGGCTTTATGTTGAGGTCTTTGATCCATTTGGACTTGAGTTTTATGCATGGTGATAGATATGGATCTATTTTCATTTTTCTACATGTTGATATCCAGTTATGCCAGCACCACTTGTTAAATATACTTTTTTCCATTTGACATTTTTTGCTTCTTTGTCAAAAATCAGGTGTTCGAAGATGTGTGGATTGATATCTGGGTCTTCTATTCGGTTCCATTGGTCCTCCTGTTGTTCTTATGCCAGTGGAGGCATTTTCTTAATTGAGATTCCTTCCTCTCAGATGGCTTTAGCTATGTTGACATAAAACTATTCAACCCACCCACCCTTCTCTAGCCATCTGCCTGTCCATTCATCCCCCCACTGAACTCAAATCTAGTCTTTACTGCTGGAGTACATCAGACCAAGTACAGACTCGGGGGTGGGACTGGCATTTCACAGGGTGCCAAGTGGTTGGTTGTGTGTAGAAAAGTCACAGGAAGGGCAAGGAGAGTGAGAACTCAGACCTGAAAAGGGGCAGATGGTGACCAGAGGGACAAAACAGGACTGTCTGGTTCTTATGTTTAGAAGGACAGCAACATCCCAGCACTTGCTGTCCTGGCCAGCATGAACTATTTTTATAATTTCTCACATCGACAGGCTGTTAGTGGTGGTAGGACTGGAGTCGTCCTGAAAGGAGCTGCAGCCTGGATTAAAGAATCCAGGTTAAGGGGCTGGAGAGATGGCTCAGTGGTTAAGAGCACTGGCTGCTCTTCCAGAGGTCCTGAGTTCGATTCCCAGCAACCACATGGTGGCTCACAACCATCTGTAATGAGATCTGGCGCCCTCTTCTGGTATGCGGGCATACATGGAGGCAGAATATTGTATACATAATAAGTAAATAAATCTTAAAAAAAAAAGAATCCAGGATTAAAAGAATCCTGAATTAAAGAATCCAAAGGTGCTTGTTAGGGCAGTCAGACCCGTCTGTTTCTCTGTAAAGTAGAGCTCACGGAGCTTAGTGATCGCTGCTCTTGCAGAAGACTTGGTTTGGTTCCCAGGACTCCATGGTAACTCACAGCCAGCTGTAACTCCAGATCCTGGGGATCCAGCACCCTCTTCTGGCCTTCCTGAGCACTAAACATTCACTAGCTGTGCAGGCAAACATTCATACATGTAAAATTCTTTTGTTGCTTTTCATGTGTATGGTTGTCTTGTCTGCATCCATATCTGTGTACCACGTATGTGCCTGGTGCCTAAGAAGCGCAGAAGAGGGTATGAGATCCCCTGGAACTGGAGTTATAGATGGTTATGAGCTGCCACGTGGGGCGGGGAATTGAACCCAGGTCCTTTGGAAGAACAATCAGTGCTCTTAACTGCTGAGCCATCTCTCCAGCCCAGATTTTTGTTCGTTTGTTTGTTTTTTGAGACAAGGCTTCTCTGTGAAACCCTGGCTGTCCTGGAACTCATTCTGTAGACGAGGCTAGCCTCAGACTCAGAGATCCACATGCCTCTGTCTCCTGAGTGCTGGAATTAAAGGAATACGCCACTACCACCCAGCTTAAAATTTTAAAATCATCTTTCAAAAAGCATTCATAAACTGGAGGTTGAGGCCATTCTTTGAGGACTTGTTTGGAAGGCTAGAGATAAGAAACACACATTCAACCTACTGTAGGCTTACTGCACTCTTGTGTGAGTACCCTGGACTACCCAGGTGTCTATGCTGCCCTGGGTCCCCTGTCCCTTTCTTTCTTTTTTAAAATTAATTAATTTTTATTTTATATTCATTGGTATTTTGTCTGCATGTATGTCTGTGTGAGGGTGTCAGATCTTGGAGTTACAGACAGTTGTTAGCTGCCATGTGGGCACTGGGAATTGAACCCGGGTCCTCTAGAAAAGCAGTCAGTGCTCTTAACTGCCGAGCTACCTCTCCAGTTCCCCTGTCTCTTTCTGCATGGTACTTTCTACTGCAGGCTCCCTTATGCAAAGAGCAGAGTTCTTCCAGCCTCCATTGGTGGTTTCTATGGACAGAGAGAATAAGGAACAAACACATTCATCCTTCAGCACCCGGAAGATCTGGAAGCTGAAGTGGCTTGGGCAGGACCCACGGGGAACACAGGTCCTTCTGGTTCCAGAGCTGCCTTCAGAGGTGGGGGATGGGAGAAACTGCAACAGAGGGTTCATGGGCTTTCTGAGGCTAGAGTGGCTGGGTTGGAGGCAGGACTGAGCAGAAATAGCCTGGGACCTGGGACCCCCTTTTGGAGTGCCGCAGTCAAAAGGGAAGGCAAGAGGCTGGCCTCTGTGGAAGGCCCAGGGACCCACAGGATTTGAGGCTTGGGGCGGGGGAGTCTGCCAGTAGCCACGCCCTGTTCTGTTCCAACCGTGGCTAAGCAGGTTTTCTCAAGGTTCTCAGCACCTCCGCCTTCCCACTCCCTTCCTCCTCAGCAGGCAGCCTCTTCCATGCATCCCACCTGCATCTTAGCGCTAATCAATTGGCTCTGCCGTGGGGAGGCCGCTGGCTGCCGGCATCTCCCCGACTGTGGTACTCCAAGAAGATACTCTGTGCTTCTGCCCCCTTGTGCAGTCGGGACTGCGGGCCGCAATGCTTGCTGGGTCCTTACCACCGTGCTGGCACATGGTAAGAGCACAAGTGACTGGTACTCTGTGGTTTGATGGGTGGGGTGTCCATTTCCCTTCCCACATGTCGTTTCTAGAGCCTCCTCCGTGTCACACTGGTGGCTACAGGATCCACAGATGAACAGGACATTCCTGTCCTTAGCTCCCTAACGGGACAGGAAGGCTAGGAGAGAAATCTGGTTGGTGTTTGTTTGTTTGTTTGTTTTTTGGGGGGTGGGTGTGAGTGTGTGATTTTTATTGACAACTTGTACTTGGAAATGTTGATGGAGAACAGTGTGACGCTTCTGTACATACACGTATTGTGGAATGAGCAAATCAAGCTATTAACCTACTTCCTCCAGTTCTCGGCATTTCGATTTGGTGAGAACATTGAAAACCCGCTCTTGTCGTGTGCGGTGCGTAATTAGCTACAACCACCTGGCAGGCAGTAGACAGGGCACAGTTCTCCTGTCTAACGGGACCATTTTCTGACCCCTTCACCCAGTAATCCCTTTTGCTGGTGTAAGCCGATGAGCTTGGCCCTGGCATGGTGGAGTCGCAGGGCTCAGCCCTCCCCAGATGACACCCTCCAGAGGATGGAGGGAAGGTGGGGCTGTAACTGATACTAGGGCCTAAGTCTGTTTCCACTGGCTGAGCCTCCTTTGGCCCTGCTTGCTGTCCCTCTTGCTTGGCTGCTAGCCAGAGGATTGGACTGTGGTGTGGGTGTCTCGGAGCCCCTGACCCCAGTTGCACATACAACCATTCTCCCCTCTCTACTATCAGGATTTAACCCAGGGCCTTCAGCATGCTAGGCAAAAGCAGTGACACTGAGCTACACCCTCAGCCCTAAATTTTCATTTTTAACTGCTGCCGTAGCTGTTGTTACTCTGTGTGTGTTTGTGTGTGTGTGTGTGTGTGTGTGTGTGTACATGCCTATGTGTGCATTCATGCATTGCTGAGAACTTGGTCTACTACTGAGCTGTCCCCACCTTGTCTTCGGAGGTTTGCCCCCTCACCCCACCCCTACCCCAAGCTCATGGATTCTTCCCTTTCTGATAGGCTGTGATCCAGATCACTGTTCTTGATGCTCAAGCGTTTCTTTTGCTTTGTTTTAGTATAGAATCATAACATTTTGATATTTTTATTTGATATAATCTTTTTTAATTTATGGTGCTAAGGCTGGAACCCATGGCATTTACCACAGACCCACATCCTAGCCCATCACTGCCTTGCTTTTTGTTGTTGTTTTGTTTGAGACAGGGCCCCATGTGACCCAGACGGCCTCACACTGCAGCCAAGGATGACTCTGTACTTGCAGTCTTCCTTCCTACACAGCCCAAGTGCCAGGGTTACTGGCATGTACCACATATTCTGTTTAGGTGCTGTGGGCTGAACCCAGGGATTTCATATGCTAGGTGACATTCTACCAAATCAATCACACGGTTAGCCCCTCATTCCCTCCCCTTTTTTGAGGGGGTTTCGAGACATGGTTTCTCTATGTAGCCCTGGCTGTTCTGGAACCACTCTGTAGACCATGCTGGCCTCAAATTTACAGAGCTCCACCTGCTGGGGTTAAATGCATGCACCACCACCACCCACCTCTCATCAGTCTCTTTTAAAGAACTCCCTGAGGCTGGAATTATATCTCAGTAGTGTGTTTGTCTAACCTGTATGATACCTGGGATGTGACCCCCAGCACCACAAAGATGATAGTGGATGGGTGGATGGATAGGTAGGTAGATAGATATATGATAGATAGATAGATAGATAGATAGATAGATAGATAGATAGATAGATAGATAGATAGATGATAGATGATTGATAGATAGATAGATAGATAGATAGATAGATAGATAGATGATAGATAGAGCTCTGACATTCTCTAACATTTATGGAATTTATGTTTATTTATAGACAAAGTCATGCTGTGTCATTCAGGCTGACTATGAACTCATAATTCTCCTGCCTCAGCCTCCTGAGTGCTGAGATTATCAGTGTACACCACACTTCTGTCTCTTTTAATAGGTTGTAAAGTACATAGCTCTGTTTCAGGGTCTTTAATAAATATTACTTTCAACCCACTAACTTAGACAGAAAAATATTAAAAATTAGTATCTAAGAATTATGCTAAATTAATGTTAAATATTTAATGTGCTGTTACCACTAAGGATAAAGTATTTTTTAATTGCTTATTTGTTTTTAAATTAATTTATTTTTCCTTTTTATGTGTATGGGTGTTTTATAGTCTGTCCACCGTGCACACATAACGCCTATAGAGTCCAGAAGAGGGCATCAGGTCACCTGGGAGTTACAGGTGGTTGTGAGCCACCATGTGGGTGCTGGAAATTGAACCCAGGTCCTCTGGAAGAGCAGCCAGTGCTTTTAACTGCTGAGCCATCTCTCCAGCCCCCATTGTTTGTTTGTTTGTTTTTTGAGACAGGGTCTTGCTATGTAGTCCTGATGGCCTCAAACTCACAGAGATCTGCCTACCTGTCAAATAAGTGCTAGGATTAAAGGCGTGTGCCACCACATCTGGCCCCATTATTGTAGCAGGCTTTCTTTTGGGCCGCCAACCAGCTCCCAAATCATGAAACAGAAACCTGTTATTAGTTATGAATGCTCGACCTTTCCTTAGGCCCATCCTACTAGCTCTTGTAACTTATTTTAACCTGTTTCTCTTCATCTATGCTTTGCCTCGGGGCTCTTTACCTTTCTTTCATTCTGTATGTCCCACTCCTTGACTGGCTGACTGCTGCCTGCCTGGCTGGCCCTGGGCATCTCCCTCTCTTTCTCTCCCATTCTCCCTCTCTCTCTTCTGTCTTCTACTTATTCTCCCTGCCTGCCAGCCCTGCCTAGCCCTCTATTGCCTACCTATTGACTGTTTAACTTTTTATTAGACCAATCAGGTGTACCTTAGACAGGCAAAGCAACACATCTTCACATCATTAAACAAATGCAGCACAGATAAATGCAGCACATCTTTGCCTAGTTAAACAAATAGTCCACAACACACCTATTATTACTATTATCATTATTATTTAGTTATATGTTACAGGCATATAGGAATATAGTTTATTTTTGTCAGTTTGTCTCCTATTTCATCACTAGTATGAATTCATTTATTCTAGTCATTCTTCAGTTGATTTATTTGGATTTTCTAGGTAAATGAGTCCTCTTCAAAGGTAGTTAATGCCTTTCTTCTGATATGCAAGACAGGATGAGCATGGGAGACATGTCCTTCGTGGGACAAGGGAGGGAGGCATGTTGGGACATTGGCCACATGGCCCATCCAGAGTCAGGAGAGCAGGCTAGGCTAGGGTAGGGGACTGGGTGCTGCTGCCACAATGGCAGGCAGCGTTGGGCGGGAGGTGACGGTTCTGGCTGAGGTTGGGGACTGATGCAGAGGGAAGAGGGGTGGCAATAAGCAGTCAGGTGTCTTAGCCGCAGATCTGTTGAGGCTTCAGCACATCAAACAAGATAACCAGGACAGAAGTGCAGAGAATGGACAGGCTGATGCTAGGCTTGGGTGACAGGCACTCGCCTTGGATACAGAGTTGGCTGGCCTCCAGAGCAGCTGTGGAGCCCAGATAGCTCCTTGCCCTCTGCAGTGGTCTAGACTGTTGATAGAGCCAGTAGGTGTGGGGGCTGGCGGAGTCAGGGCCATCACGTGAAAAGCGGGGTGAGCCTGAGAGATGGCTCAGCAGGATAGACACTTGCTCACGGGCCCCACCGCCCAAGTTTGATCCCTGGATTGTACGAGGTGGCAGGAGAGAGTTGACCTCTGACCTCCGCATCTATATTCATACACACGTACATTTTTTTACTGAGGTGACTATAACTTATCACCATTAAGTGTCATGTTGGTAGTTGGCTTCTCTGGCCCTGGCCTCCTTTGGTTTTATGGAAGAGCAGAAAGCTCATTGTGGTAAATGACTTCTCAACAGCTACTAAATGGTTTTTGCCACCATTGCCGTTTTTCAGTTGACGCCAAGAGTTGGTGAGTCTGGAGTGGGGACGTGTGTCTGTGTTTTCAGTACTTGACTGGTGAAGGCGGTGGGATCTGCAGTTCAGGGCGATCTTTGACTGTGTGTCCATTCCCAGACCAGGATGAGCGACACAAGAGCTTGTCGCAAAGAAAACAAAGCAAAGCAAAAACAACCAAACTAAAACAAACAAAGGAGCAAAGAGGAAAGAGTTCTCTGAAAGCACTCCTCGCCTGCTCCCACACCTGAAGTCGGGGTTTGCCCGCCATGTGTGAGGTCCTGGCCTGGGAGCCCACAGTGCTCTGTGACCCACACCTCCTAAGCAGGGAATTACTTTCCTTTGGTCGCTCTCTGTGTACCAAGGGCATGGCCAGCGTTAGTGAACACCTGAGAAAGTGATTAGACAAAGTGCCAGGGCCAGCCCAGAGACGGCCTGCTCGGTTTGGCCCTGAAAATGTGGGGTTTGCAAGCAGCTTCCTCTGCTTCCCCAGACACCAGTGAAACTTTTGGTAGGCTGGAGGGTGTTGGGGTCCAGGACTTGAGGTCTGGGATTGGAGAGATCACAGTGGACTCTGAATTTTCCAACCTGCCGGATGGGTCCTCCAATCCATTAGCCTTGTCTGTGAGGTGGGGCTCCCCTCTGCAGATGTGGGGTGGCTACTGTGCACGTGAGCGAAAGAATGAGGGCCACGCGCTCGGCACAGGTCAGAAGTGACATGTCCTAAGCCCCTTGTTCTGGGTGTGTAACTGTGGACACCATGGCCTTAGGCACATTTAGAAGGAGCAGTACCACAGGATGGACTCAGACCCTTGGGGATGGGCCACAGTGGCATTGTTTCTACAGATGCCAGCCATGTGACCCAAGGCAGTGGTGGTGGTGGCAGTGGTGGTAATGTGGCGGTGGCATGGCAGGTACAGGGTAGAGTGTATTGGTGGTATCACATAGAATGGTGGTGCCACCACTCAGCATGGCAGGTGCAGGGTAAATTGAATGGGTGGTGTCACATGGATGACACAGAGCTCTTGTGAGTTCTGGCTTCACTTTCTAACAGGTTGGTATCAATTTGCCCTTGGTGTTCTCATCAGTGGAAATGGGCCTAATAATAGAAATCGCTCCATAGACTTGTGGAGTGTATCTGGATTGACTCAGGTCATGCTCAGAGTAACTGTTTCTGTTGCCGGCTATTAGTGTGTCATTATTATCATTACTATGACTCTGGGGACCCCAGTCTGGGAGGTAGGTGTGGTGGTGGGGGCTGGTAGCAGGTGAGTTATCACATACCCAGAGGATGCCAGGCTGCCCTGGGGGAGGAGGGCAGGTAGGGGTGACGGCACAGCCCTCTACCTCTATTTCCTGTTGCTACCGCAACTGTTTCCCTCCCCACACCTAACTGCCCTGAAATCAGCTCAGAAAACTTGAGTATGCTCAAAGACAGGGCCCCCAGAGGAGGCCAGCCCTGCCACTCCCTGCCCGGCAGAGTCTAGCAGCTGCTCAGCCCCGTTGGCTCCTTGTTTCCTCGGGATTTACAGAGGACTTTTGAACGCATTGCAGGGGTTCCCTGCTGGCTGCCAGGCTGAGCAAATCTGAGTTGGGGTTTGTAGCATAGGGCTGTGCCTTCAGGGGGCCTGGACCTCAATGCGTACCTCTCTCCTGGCCTGGAAGGCCTAAGGCTTGTGCCCCAGTGTGTTAGAGGTGTTCTGTGGCTTAGTGTTTTCTGCCTGGGACCTTCTTGCTCTGGCCCTCCCTGCTCTGCCCTTGCCTCCAGTCTTCATGCCCGCTTTGGGAGAGGAGATCTGAATTATGAATCAAGGTCTGAATCTTGTATGCGGCCTCTCACCCCATCTGGTGCTGCAGTACCTGCTGGAGAAAGGTTTGCATCTGCAGAGAGCCCTCGCTTGAACATACCTGAGCTTTTCCCAGTCTCTAAGGAACTTTCCCAGCCCTGGTTCCCTGCAGCCATGCTGGGGAGTCCAAAACCACCAGCTGCTTCACTTAGGAAGTTGCTTGGTCACAGAGACCATCCGAAATCTGCCCTCCTGAGATGTGTGTGGGTGTAGTCTGGGTGGAGCTGCCCTAAGAGTTGCTGGCAGTGGGCGGTGGGCTCACTAAGGACTGGCAACCCACTCACCTAGATTCTCTCTCTGCTGCCATAATGGCCTACTTAGTTAGTGTCATGTGCAAAGGAGAACAGCTGTGAGGGGCAGTGCCCAGGACGTGGATGTGAGAGGAAGCCCCATGAGCAGGGGCCAGAAGGAGCTAGTGTAAGGCTCTGACTGGCCTTGTGTGTCTTAGGCGTGCGTGCGTGCATGTGTGTGTGTGTGTGTGTGTGTTTATGTGGATGTGTGAGTTCATGTGCACGCGTAGGCTGCTGCATGCTGAAGCCAGAGGTCATGTTCAGTATTTTTTCCTCTGTCGCTCCTCACGTGTGTGTATATATATAATATAATATAATATAATATAATATAATATAATATAATATTTCTTTTTCTAAGCTGATTAACCAGAGCATTGTTGTCACAGAGAGAGGAGCAATAAAAGGACTGAGGGTGCGTTTCAGTTTACAGCTGGATTCTGGGCAGATTGAGTCTGCTGCTCTTCTCCGGCCCTGCTGTTCCTCCTGTCAGTGTAGAGTTAGGGCTTATGTAAAAGTGGAAGATAGTTAAAAATTATCGAGGGGTATTCATACACACTGCCAGGCAGAATACAGCCACTTCTTAAGTCTCTTTACTCTTTTCCTAAAAAATATTTTTTATTATTTGTGAATTTTGTGTGATGTATTTTGATGATGTTTACCTCCCCTCCCCCAGTCACTCCCAAACCCACCCAACTATCTGCCCACTTTTAAATATTTTATTATTATTATTTTAACCCACGGAGTCCAATTTGTGCCATCCAAACGCTCTCGTGTGGGGCCAGCTCCTGGAGTATAATTTACTTACAGGGGTCGCACCTTTACAGAAAGCTCCCACTCCAGTGTCCCATCTGGTGTCTATTGCTGGTGCCTCCTCAGCTAAGGGTGGGGCTTGTCTCCCCTCCATGTTGGGTTTCTGTCTGACTTGAGCTCACACAGGTCTTGGGCAAGCTGTCACAGCCACCGTGAGTTCATACCTGCAGCTTCCCTGTTCTGTGTAGAAAATGCTGTTTCCTCCTGGTCACCCACTGCCTCTGGCTCTTACACTCTTTCCATCCCCACTTCCAAAATGACCCTGAGCCTCAGGAGGAAGGGGTGTGACACCAATGTCCCATTTAAGGCTCAGCACTCTCCATTCTTTTAGTCTCTGCACCTTGACCGGTCCTGGGTCTCTGTGTTAATTGCTGTTTTCTACAAAAGCTACTTCTCAGACGAAGGAGAAAGATGCGCTGACCTATGGGTGTAATAGTTGTTAGGAGTGGGTTCTGTACCTTCCTTGACCTGAAACTCATTGATAAGGCCAGGCTGGCTGGCCTGTCTCCCCTAGCACAGGGGTTACAGGCACACAGAGAAGGCTTTTAGCTGTGGTCAGGCTGGGGATGGAGTCCAGGCCCTCTTGCATGCTAAACATGTGCCCTGCCACTGAGCTATGGCGCCAGCCGCTTGAGAACCCTTCCTTCTGTGGCACCTGACATTCTCGAAGATACAGCCTCCTGGAGACAGTGGCAAGGGGCTCACCTCTCTTGCACAGCTTGCTTCATGAGTGAATCTGGGTCCGCTGAGTTCCCTTGCTTCACAGAGATGACAGATGGGAAGAGGCTGGGCCAGCTTAGTCCCTCCCTCCTCGCCTCATTGGTCAGACCCTGAGCAGCAAGGTCTGAGTTGTGAGCCCATCCCAGGGCAGAGAGGCTCCTGGAAGTGGGCCCTGTGGTGGTGTGAATGAGAATGGCCCCCACATGTGTTTGGATGCTTGGTCCCCAAAGATGAGGAGGTGCGACTTTTGTTGAAGGAGTTATGTCACTGGGGGCAGGCTTTGAGATTTCAAAAGCTGACATCATTCCTAGTTAACTTCCTCTGTCTCATGCTTGTGGATCAAGATGTGAGCTCTCAGCGACTGCTCCAGCGCCATGCCTGCCTGCTGCCATGCTCCTACCATGATGTCATGCCCCCAAATTTAGTAACCCTGCTGTGGGCTCCCAGGACCTGTAGTCTTTCATTTATCACATGGAAGGACTAGCAGCAGAGCCTCTGGCTGGAGCTGCCATAATTTGCTTTGCCTCAGAAACTAAGATGTAATTCCCCGAAGGCTGCAAGGTCTTCAACCCAACTGCAGCTTCTGAGGAAGAAAGGGCGGTATGGGGAAGGCATGTCACGTGACTTTGGGAGAAACTCCAGCAGAGCCCAGGAATGAGCAGCTGCTCCAAGAATCAGCGGTGCCCATAAGGCCCTGACACTGGCCTGGAGGACACCAGGGGCCACCGTCCAAGCACAGGTGCTCCTCCCTTGCAGGGTGAGCTCCCTTACTCATTGCCAGGAGATCGTTCCCAGAGGGCACAGCCTTGCCCTCGTCACCTCTGACCTCCCTAGTGCCCCAAAGATCCAAGTAGCAGGCAGGGATTGTACTCTCTTCTGGACTCAGCTTCAGAATTCAGGACAGGTCCATGGGTGCCAACTAGAGCTTTGTCGGTCCAAGAATAGCTGGGATTGGCATCTGCTAGGAGAAATTAGAAAGGCAGGTTCGGCCGGGCGATGGTGGCGCACACCTTTAATCCTAGCACTCGGAAGGCAGAGGCAGGTGGATCTCTGGGAGTTTGAGGCCATCCTGGTCTACAAGAGCTAGTTCCAGGACAGGCTTTAAAGCTACAGAGAGTGGTTAAGAGTACTGACTGCTCTTCCAGAGGTCCTAGGTTCAATTCCCAGCACCCACATGGCAGCTAACAACTGTCTTTAACTCCAAGATCTGACACCCTCACACAGAGATACATGCAGGCAAAGTGCCAGTGTACATAAAATAAAAGCAAATATTAAAAAAAAAAAAAGCTACAGAGAAACCCTGTCTCAAAAAAACAAAAGAAAAAGAAAGAAAGGCAGGCAGGCTCAAGGGGGCTGGGAATGTGATCAGTTGGTAGACTGCCAGACTACCATATACCAAGCCCTGTTTTTGATCCCCAGCACGGCATGAAGCCAGGCATGAGTGGTGCATGGTGGCATTACCCAGCACTCCACAGGTAGACACAAGATAAGTTCAAGGCCAACTTTTGGCTTCCTGAGACCCTTCCTCAAAAAAAAAGGGGGGGGGCAGAAATGCAGTCTCAGGCCCCAGCCTTGCAGAGTGGGAGCCTCCACCCAGCCGAAAGGCCCAGTGTCTCCCAATCTCTGTTCTGTCGGCACTCGGAGTGGAGGTTTCCATGTCTTCCCTACCCACGGAGAGAGTAGGGTTGGTGCTTGTACCTTTGAGCTGTCACCCATCCCCGTGCCTTGTATGCAGCTGCCCGCACCCTGTGGCCCTCATAGCACACCTGGGGCCTGGTGCTGACTGGGAGAAGAGGCTGCATTTGTGGCCATGAGGACAGACAGACCTTCGCCTTCATATTCCACCAGAGCCACCTGTCCTCCTGTTAAGACAAGTTCCCTCTTCCACTCCTGCTGCCCTTGGGACAGGTCAGTGTCATCAGTGAGATACACGGAAGTGGAACTTTTCCAGTAGAGTAGCCAGGAGTGCCTCATGTCTGAGAGTCCTCAGGGACCTGGATTTGTGGTCAGGCAGACATGCCATCCTAGGCTGACCACCTACCCAGTGCCCCCCAGGCACACTGGTCACCATCTCCTTGTCTACTCAGACCCCTGAAATGGCCTCTAGGAGTAAACCTGGCCTCCCTATGTGCCCACACTAAGCAGAGCAAACGCCCTCTCCTCTCCATCCCCACACGGCCCTGGCTCCTCCATCACGGTCTCTCTACTTCCTCCCCTCTGCATCATGAGCTTCCAGCACCTTCCTAGGTATAAGCCTGGGTCCCTGGGCCCCTGCTAATCCCTGCCCTCACCCCCACCAGAGGGGATAGTGCTTTCCTGGCCATTCTCCATGGCCGGCCTTCCCTGTCCTCCATGCCCTCCAGCTACCAAAGTGACTGCTGGATCCCCAACTAGCTGGTACCACTAGAACCCACCCCTCCCATGTCTTCTTGTTCTACCCACCTTTCCTCTGACCCCCTGGCATTTCCCATAGCTGCATATTTGTGTCCATCCTTTAGGTCCAGCACAGCCACCTCAACTGGTTGTCCCCTTGTGAAGTCCCCAGCCCTCTGGGCTCTGCTTCAAGTTCCTGCCGTCAGGATTCAGGAAACATCTCTTCTTAAGGGTTACATTATGGTGGCTTCTGTCTTATTTACCCCTGAAATACTGTGGACCTTCCCTTTTAAAAGAATTAGATGGCTTTGCTGCCATCGCCACCCTGCTTGAGTTTTAAGATGATCCACTTCTGTTTTTAAATTCAATCGGTTGAAAACGCTTGTGTTGAAGCGGGGGATTAGCCACGGGCAAGTGGAGATAGCTGTGCTGAGAGCGAGCGGCACCATGGCCTGGGCAGTTCCGCTTCTCTGGAACCTGCATAGTTCTAAATCCTAGCCTATAATGAGGTGGAATCTGTCGTTCTGAGGGTGAGTCATTTGTCTTTGCTCACACAGCTGGTAGAACAGAAGAGGGGGGGATTCCAGCCCAGCTCTGTCTACCACAGAGACCAGGGAGTGACATATGGCCCAGACATGTGGGAGTGTGATCAGTCACCTAGACACTCTTCCAGAGACTGTTTTTATTTCACTCATAATGTACAGCAGGATATCCGGCCGTTCCCTGGGAGCTTCCTGGGAGCTTGTCATTCTCCCCCATGGGGCTGAAGAAATGTTTGCTGAAGGCAGGGACGGAGGACAGATACATGGAGAGGCAGCCCACTTCAGGGGCCACCCACATTCCTGTCGTGGTCATACTATTCAGACACTAAACAAAACCCTCGTGGGTGGCCAGAGGGACTTCCACTGTAGCAATTCAGATAGATCGAGGGGCACCTGGACATTGCAGAGTCTTGAAAAGGCTCTAGCTGTGGCTCAGATGAGGCTGCACTGCCCAGGATGGGGTGGCTGTGGTGCCGGGTTTGGGCCTTGGTAGTAGGTCTCCTTTTTTGATATCTGACCCAACCAGAGATGTTTCCATACTCCATGTCCCTCTTTACCATGCTCTAAATACCTTAACTCATGAAATTTCCTTCCGTCCCCATCTTCTTCTTCTTCTTGTGGCTTTGGAGCCTGTCCTGGAACTAGCTCTGTAGACCAGGCTGGTCTCAAACTCACAGAGATCCGCCTGCCTCTGCCTCCCAAGTGCTGGGATTAAAGGTGTGCGCCACCACCGCCCGGCCCGGCCCCATCTTCTTATCCAGCAGGTCCTTGGTGTGTGTGTGTGTGTGTGTGTTTGGGGGGGTGGGGTTGTGCACGCACGAATGTGCAGGCACCAGATCCTGTGCCTATGTCAGAGGCCAGAAGAGGATGACAGATGGGTGTCCTACTCTGTCATTCTTCCTTATTCCTTTGAGACAGGGTCTCTCACTGAACCTAGCGCGAGGCTGGTTGCCAGCAAGCCCCAGTGATCCGTCCCCAAAAGCACTGGGGGTGCACATGCAAGCCATGCCCAGCTTTTTACAGCACAGTTGTTAGGACCAAGCTCGGGTCCTCATGTGTATGCAGCAGGTGCTCTTACCCACTGAGCCATTTCTCCAGCTCAAAGAGAGTTCTTCATCAGGGACCCTCAGCTTTAGGAACCAAAAACCCCATACACAGTTCAAATGCTGAGAAAAAAGGCCTGCATGCCTGCATGTATGTACATATATATATGCATATGTATGTATGTATGTACATATGCATTATGTATTGAGAAGGCAAGGGCCAAACATAGGGCAGCTCAAGGGTTGCTTCCTTCATTGGCTCAGAGGCATTATCCAGGACAAAGCATCCTTCTGTTGCCTTCCCCCATGCAGCCTGAGAGGCGGCCTCTCTGTATGACTGGTTCCCCATTCTCCATCAGAAGACCCTGCAGATTTCCCCTCCTCTCTCACTGACTAGAGGTTTAGCATACATTTGCCTAAACCAAACACTGGCCAGAGATACGGGTCCACCTGACAGGTTTGGCCCAATCAGAACTCCCGGCCCTGATTGAGGTATCCTGAAGCATCTGGTCAAAGAGAAGATGGATCCCTGGGCCCCACCACGGCTGCCCTGGCCAGGAGGAAGGTGGTCAGCAGGCTCTTCAGTTCTTGCCGTGATTTGGGGGCTTTGGTCGAGAAGTCACTCTGTGAGGCCAGCGCAGCTGCCTTGGAGGTTTCTCTTCATTCCTTCTGTTAGCTGTTTCTGTAGTTAACATCTCTTTGCTACCCTCGTGTGCACCCCAAACAGCCCTGGGGAGACGTTCCAAACATATAGACTCCCAAGGCCGGTATTAGTGTTATTCAGCACTCTCGTTTCCCAAAAGGGAAATGGAGGCACAGAGCGAGAAGGAGCTCTCCAAGACTCCTTATCAAGGACATGGATAGTGGCGCTACAAACGGTGTGCCTCTCCATCTCTCTTATGTACCCTTTGCTCCTGACGCATCCTCGGCTAGCATGTCCACAATGCCCGTTATACTTTGCTGGCCTATTGTTTTAGTTCATCCTCACCATGTCCCTGGGAGCCAGCATTGTAGATATGTGGAAATGGACTTAGATACTATGACTGTTATCACACAGAATATAATGCTCTCAGTGTTCCGTGGTGTGCGGGCTTTGGGGTCGGTGATTAGGACAACTGGACTCTTCAGCCTGGCTTGGGGTGTAGGGACTGGCAGGGTCCTCTTTGGAAGCTCTTCCCTTGCCCTGTTTGTACCTGGCTTTGCCGATAGATACTCTGGCCCGGCTCCCCTGCCCTCCCTCCCTCCCTGGGAATTAATGGGGAGAGGTCAGTAGCTGCCTGCACCCTTTGTCTCCTAGGCTCTAGAACACAGGCCTCTTTGTGTGCCTGACACCAGGCAGTTGGGCTGTTTGGGAAAGTGGATAAACAAGCAGCTGGGGCCTTTGGCCCTGAGGCCTCTGAGGAGGGCCAGAGCCCTCTGGGTGGGTGGCAGGAGGAGAGACTGGCCTGCAGGGTGAACCAAGCCAGGGGTAGGAGACCAGGGTAGGAGAGGGGAAGGACCAGCTGTTTCTCAGTAGTTCTCAACCTTCCTCACAGTGCAACCCTTTAATAAACCATTCCTCATGTTGTGGTGACCCCCAACCATAATTTTGTTTTGTTTTGTTTTTGATTTTCAAGACAGGGTTTCTCTGTAGCTTTGGAGCCTGTCCTGGAACTAGCTCTTGTAGACCAGACTGGCCTCAAACTCACAAAGATCCACCTGCCTCTGCCTCCTGAGTGCTGGGATTAAAGGTGTGCACCACCACCACCACCCAGCATAAAATTATTTTTGTTGCTACTTCATAACCGTAATTTTGCTACTGTTATGAATCGTAATGTAAATTTATTTATTTATTTATTTATGTATGTATGTATGTATGTATACAGTGATCTGCCTGCATATATGCCTGTATGCCAGAAGAGGACACCAGATCTCATTACAGGTGGTTGTGAGCCACCATGTGGTTGCTAGGAATTGAACTCAGGACCTCTGGAAGAGCAGCCAGTGCTCTTAACCCCTGAGCCATCTCTCCAGCCCTAATGCAAATATTTTTAAAGATAGTGGTTTGTCAGAGGGGTCACGATCCACAGGTTGAGAACCACTGCTCTAGGCTGCGTAGAGGGCTCAGAGGAAGAGGAGTTGCCAACAACTAGATGGTCACGCTGTTGGGATAAAACATTGCAGCCAGCCTGAGGCCAGCACTGGCCTCAGACCCTAGATAACTTTGACTTCCTCCTCCTCAGTGCTGAAGTAACAAGGGGCCACCAAACCCACTTCATGCAGGGGATCTTAGCTACATGCCCAGCCTCAGGCCTCAGATCTCAGGGACAGCCATGGTTTGCTTTAGCTACCCCAGGCCGCCTGCCTTTGCTGGATTTCCTCTCTCCCCGCTCCCTTTGCTGTTCTCCCGGGCTAGCTAGCTCCCAGCACCCTGTACCACTGGTCCAGGGACCTTGGCTGCCCCTGTTCTGTGTTCTGTACCTGAGTTCCCACAGGCTTGTCTTAAGCTTCAGAGCTCCATTCTGGCCACTTCCCTCGTCCTAAAGTGCTTCTGAGGACAGAATCATTGGGATCAGCAGCTGGATTAGCCATCTCTTAATTTCTTAAAAATTTTATATGTGTATGTGTATTACCTGCATGTACGTCTATATTGCCTGGTGTCTGTGGATGTCAGAACACAAAGTTAGAGCCCCTGGAACTGGAGTTATAGATGGGTGCGCCACCGAATGGGTGCTGGGATTGAGCCAGGTCATCTGGTAAGGCAACCAGTGCTCTTAACCATGGAGCCAGCTCTCTAGCCCTATTTATTTGTATTGTCTGGGTATAGGCGTTTAACCCGTGTGTATGTGTGTACACCATTTGTATTCAGTACCTGTGGGAGCCAGAAGAGGGTGTCAGATCCCTTGGAGCTGGAGTTACAGATGTTTGCAAGCTGCCGTATGTGTTGGGGAATATTATTTTAAGATGTGTTGTTTTGTTTATGCTGTATTTGTTTAATTCCGTGAAGCTGTGATTCTTTGTCTGAAACACCTCATGGTCATAATAAAGAGCTGGACAGCCAGTAGCGAGGCAGGAGCAAGGATAGGCAAGGCTGGCAGGCAGAGAATATAAATAGAAGGAGAAATGAGGAAAAGAAGGAGCAGAAAGAGAACGAGGAGAGAAGGAAGTCAGAAGCCAGCCAAGCTAAGGCCAGGCATTCGTAACTGAGAATAACCCTTCATGTTCCCTGTGTGTTTACTTGGGAGCTAGGTGGTGGGCCCCCCAAAAAAGACAAAAGAGTAAAACATCACACTGCATATATGGGTGGGAATTGAACCCTGTTCCTCTGGATGAGCAGTCAGCACTATTACTCAGTGAGCCACCTCTCCAGCCTCCTCTTTTAAAAAATAACATGTGTGTGCATTGCTCACACATGAGCATGGGTGCATGTGCCCATGCGTGTGCATGTGGAGGCCTAAAGAGGACATTGATATCTTCCTCTCTCACTCTTGACCTCACTGCCATGAGGCTGAGTCTCTCACTGGACCTGAATCTTTTCAGCGAGGCCAGCTGGACAGGGTCTGTCTGTCTCTCTTGGCCCCCTAATGCTGAGATTATAGGCATATGTCGCCATGCCCTGCTTTTTTATGTGCTGGGAATTTTAATTTCGGTCTTCATGCTTGCTCAGCAAACTCTTACCCACCGAGTCATCCCCCAGCCGCAGTACATTAATCTTTTGAGACTTTCACTCAGCAGAACACATTTGAGAGCCGCCATGTCATTGGAGTCACCCAGACACAGCCGTGGTGTGTGCATTCCCGTCACACTGCACTTTGCTTACCACCCACTTGGATGTTTCAAGGTTGGAACAGTTACATAGAAAGCTGCTGTAGACGTCTGTGCGCCGTTCATGTGTCTGTAAATAAGGACTATTCTTACTTTAGTAAGAGGTTTTTAAAAACTTTATTTTTATTATTTTTAATTATACAAGCCAGGCGGTGGTGGCACACGCCTTTAATCCTAGCACTTAGGAGGCAGAAGCAGGAGGATCTCTGTGAGTTTGAAGCCAGCCAGGTCTACAAGAGCTAGTTCCAGGACAGGCTCCAAAGCTACAGAGAAACCCTGTCTCGAAAAACCAAACAAACAAAATAACAACAAAAATTGTGTGTGTGTGTGTGTGTGTGTGTGTGTGTGTGTGTGTGTGTGTGTGTGCTTGTGAGTGTGGCACCTGCAGAAGCTAGAGGTGTCATGAGACCCCTGGAGCTGGAGTTACAGGCAGCTGTGATCTGCCTCCCAATGTGGGTGCTGTGCACTGAACTCAGGCCCTCTGCAAGAGCAGTGTGTACTCTCAACTGCTGAGCCGTCTCTACAGCTCCCTTGCTAAAGATTTTAATCATGGGCTTGTGAGACGGCTCATCTGTTAAAGAGGCTTGTCACAAAGCCTGGTGACCCAAGTTTGATTCTGGGATCCACACAGTGGAAGGCAGGAACTGATGCTCTCTCTGGCTCTGCAGGAACCTGCGCTCTTGTGTGCACTCCACCTCACCCACCCCTGCCACACACAAGTAATTACACAATAAAATAAAATCATTGTAAAACAACTTCACCAGTGCTTCGTGGAGGACGGTTGTGTTAACTGCCTTAATATACTTTTGATACCCTGATTTTGATTTCCAGTCCCCGAATCAAAATAACACAACAAGCCTTGGCTGAAAACTGGTAACAGCTGGATCATCTTGGGTCGGCAGCTGTTAGTCTTTTCCAGTACACGTTATTACTATCTATTCCTGTTTGTGTTTTGAATAATTTTGATTATGTCCTGCTGTCTTGAAGACTATAAGACTAGGTCTGTTAGCATGGTGTGGGTTGTTTTTAATTAGGAAATTAGTCCAGTTAGGTGGAAACCTGGCATCCCCACTTGTCCTCTGTAAGCAGCTATTCTAACTTAGCCAGTCCACTCCCCAAAGCCTTTGCCATGCTCTTCGGTGCCTCCCCAAGGATACACACCCGGGGCTGGGCCACTCCACTCCTCAGTCAGCGGCTCAGCTCTGAACTGACCTGCTTGCTAGCTCCGCAGCTCACACAGCAGCTCAGGGCAGGGCAGGACTTCAGCTGCATTATAAGGGTCCTCATGCAGCCCCCGAGCTCCGCCTTCTCCGTGTCCTGCCCTGTGCAGTTCTCAGGGCCTCCTTTCCCTACTTCATTCCCACTCAACATCTGTTCCACCACTGCCAGACACACAGACTGTGTGACTGTGGCCACCACTCAGCTTTGGTACCCACGTTTGCCTTGTGGGAAAGACAAAATAGCAAAATAGACAGACAGACAGACATCAGACACGCAGGAGAAAGGGAGAGAAAGGAACAAGTAGGACATTTTCCTCATTTTGTGTCTCGGATGAGACGCCTCCCAGCTTCGCATCAGAAAGGGTTTCTTTCAGAGTCCTCTCTCTTCTCATCTGCGGCTCGGGAAAGGAAAAGCTAAGATAACCTCCCAGATTCCAGGTTTTGTTTTCCCTCAGTCCACCTTGTAGAGTCTTAGCTCCTTAAGTCCTCCTGTGGTGCTTGGCAGTGCCAAAGGGAGAGATGGAATTGGGGTGCTTATTGTAGCTCCCCCAGAGCCCGGCGTCTTCCTTGGTTGGTTTTACTTGTGTTTAGGGCTTTTTTGGGACAGGTTTCCCTGTGTGGACTAGGCAGAGCTGGAACTAGTGGCCGTTCTGCTGGAGGTCACACCACATGCCACCACACCCTTCTTGCTCAGATGTTAATGCGGGCATCTCTTAACAGATTTGAAGTCTGCAGCTTGTCTGGGATGCTAGACTGCAACCTTTCTTTTAGCAGTAATTTTTTCGTTAATATTCAAATTCTTAAGCCAAGGTTCTCTAGACTGGTGCCAGTTTTTCTAGTGAAAATTTCTTACTTTTGTTCTTTCTGTAATTGGACCAAGCCCCTGACCTTACAAATGATCATAACCGTTTCAGTAGCAATAATTACTGGAGGTTGCCTAGGCTCAGCTGTCTCCTCGTGGTTGTATGACCTTAACCCCGAATGCCTGAGACTTGTGTATTTCCTCATCTGTAAAATGGAAAAAAGAATTCTGTTTGAGATCCAGAGGCCTGTGAGACTGAACTGCTCTGTCTGCAGAGTGAGCGAACAGGGCCTGGAACAAAGGTGGTTGCTCTGCTTCTCTCCGTGTTCAGAGAGGCAGCTGAGACCTCCAGGAGCAAAGGGCTGCTTAGCCTTCCCTGGCTTGCCAGGCCTGCATTGGGGAGGTGTGGTAGGCCAGCCAAGGTCGGGGAGATCTTGCTGGTGAGCAGACCACACTGTGGCTCACAGCATCCTTCCATCAGAGAGATGTGACTCTGGGGAATGAATGGAGAAACCCAGCCTGGAGAGAAGAGCACCAGAAATAGAAGGGGAAGCCTGGGGATTGAATGGTTCCCAGTACGAAAGATCAGTATTTCTCTGCCAGTCCCCCTGGCAGCAAGCTGCTGGTCCAGCTGTGTGCACTTCAGCTGTTCCCATCATCCCTGCCAGGCCTGGAGCTGGCTCTCTCCTCTCATGGGGAGCCAGAGGAGCCCAGGACTGCCTGGCGTCCACACATGCTGGCTCAGTGCCATCTGCCATACTCCCCGATATGAGGGAGCCCCTTCCCCTTCCTGGGACTTGGCTCCCTTGCCCCGTCAGCAGGCACAGCCCCGGATGCACTGCAGATTACCAGTGTCAAAGTCAGGCATCCCACTTCCCACCCCACCCCCACCCCGCTCCCCTTTCTGTGTGTTTTGGTTTTACTGGTTTTGCTTGTTTTCTGAGACAGGGTCTCTTTTGTAGCCTAGGCTGACTTCAAATACCATCCTCCAGCACCTGTATATTTCTTGGACCATGTGAGGGATAGAGGCCAGGGCTTGCACACACAGGCCCACAGAGTGACATCCCCAGCCCAGAGCTGTCTTCACACGCAGGGTGTAGGGGAGTTGAGTCAGTATCACATACACACAGGCTGCTGCAGAGCGCAGGGTAGCAACGGGTTGTAGCTGCTGGTACTCTAGGGTCGGGAAGACCTGGTTCAGTAGCTCCCACTGCTGGTGACTGCCTAAGTGGCTTAATTTCCCTGAGCCTCAGTTTCCTCAACCGTAGCATGGGGACTGTCATAGCGGCTACTGTTTAGATGGCTCACAGTGCAGGGTTTTCACCCCTTTCCACATGACACTGCTGGAGTCCCATTTAAAAAACCATTGCGAACAGTTGTGGTCTTTATGAATGCAAACTGCACGTGATACAGAAAGTTACCAAGTACGCTGTCTCCACAAAGCTGTCTTGTAGTTTCCGTGGCTGCCACCCTAGGACTGCCATCCTTGGGAGCTTCGTGGAAGTGGCTGTAGAGGAGTCGCAGAAACTGTCAACCCTAGCTGCAGCCTGGGACACACCTTTAGGTTCTCAAACCTGTGGTCGCGTCCCCGTTGGGCGTCAAACGACCCTTTCATAGGGATCCATGTCAGATATCCTACATAGCAGATATTTAATTACGACTCATAACAGTAGCAAAATTACAGTTATGAAGTAGCAACAAAATAATTTTATGGTTGGGGGGTCACCACAGCATGAGGAACTGTGTCAAAGGGTCTCAGCCTTAGGGAGGCGGAGAGCCACTGCTGCGGACTATGTGGTGGTCCTTAGAACCTGGCATCTGTCTGCCGTCAGACCCTCAGCCTCCACATCTGTCCTGCCTTTCTCTGGAGTCAGAGGATGCACAGCCTGACCCAGTGATGTCCCCAGACCCTAGCCCTTAGGGACTTGGGGATTAAAGACTCCTAGTCCTGTCCCTCCTAACACATGGGGCTGAGCGCTCTGGAGTAGATGCCTTGGACTTGTTCCCAAAATGATTAAAGCACAGCCCCTGACCTTGGGGAAGGTTGTAGGAGTAAGATCCTAGAGGCTGGGAGTGCAGGGGTCAGGGTATTCCAGG
This sequence comes from Ondatra zibethicus, assembly GCA_004026605.1. Classification (NCBI taxonomy): domain Eukaryota; kingdom Metazoa; phylum Chordata; class Mammalia; order Rodentia; family Cricetidae; genus Ondatra; species Ondatra zibethicus. Next base: position 89,256 of record PVIU01006525.1, read on the forward strand.
CCCTCCTTACATTCACAGGCTCTCTGTATGATGGGGAGGGGGTAGCAGGAGGAGAGAAGGAGGGTGGCCGGCTGGAGCTGTGGGGGAGCTCCCCACAGCCTGCAGGTGCCACCTGGGAATTACTATTCTCAGAAGCCGCATCATTGCCTGGCAATGCCAGTGGCTTCCATGGTAGTGGGGGTGGGGTGGGGCTGACAGCTGCAGTGCTGAGTGTGCTCTGGCCATGCCTGAGCTGGCAAAAGCCTCTTCCCTCTTCCCTGAAATTCTACAACCCCGTGGAGACTGAGGCGAAGGGACTGGGACTTCCTCTGTCTCTGGACTTCTGCTCTAGCATCCTAACCTTATAGTTGGAGATGCCTGGATCTAAGGGATAGTCCACTAGGTACCAGGTTCAGAGACTTCTTAGGACCTTGTGTAGCCCCTGGGTTATCCCCCAGCCTTAGACTTGGCAGAGTGGAAAAACAGGGCTAACTGGAATAGAGGTACACACAGCCACCATGCACAGGGGTGGAGAGGTGGCTGCGTAGGAGCTGTGCTCACTGAAGCCTGCTGGGCTACTGCGGTGGCCAGGACTTCGGATGCCTGTTGCACCTGCCATGCTGGACAAGCATCCTGTGCAGGAAAAAGTCTGGGAGCGGATGAGTCTTCCCACCTGCCTGTGCTTTGGCACATGCGACTAGCAGAGTGGGAGGGACGGCAGGCCTGCCTGTAATGCGCTGACACCACAGCAGTGACAGATCTCTGTCCTGCATGCTGGGTTTGTGTTCCCAGCATGCTGTCATACCAACACCTGCTGCATAGCCAGAGGGGATTCCAGAAAGAGCGTGTCCTTGTTTTGTGAATCCTTTATCTAGACACATAGACATAAACACCTGCTCTGCATCCTGTAGAGCACCAGCGACAAACCAAAGTACAGTTTGGGGAGCCACTGAGTTTATTGGGCTTACTTACGAAGCATGGGTAACCCCATGCAGAGCAACTGTGTCACCAGAAAGTCTCACCCTACCAAGGATGATGGTTTCCGAAGATGGTGGTGACTGGGGAGAAGCTACCTAATGAGTAGGTGTGTGTCAGTGTGACCATCGTAACTAGCTAGCTACCACCATCATTAGTCAAGTATCAGGCAAGTGGGAGGCGCTCAGTGGTCAGTTTAATGGATGAGTAAATGTATGAGTGTATAAATGTATGAATGAATGAATGAGTATTTTAGAAAGCTGCTTCTAAGGTACAAGCTAATTTGGAAAAAAAAAAAGTCAAGAGCTGAACTTCATAGGCTGGGAACCTAGCTCCAGAAGAATTCAGTTCTAAGCCAGTCTGGGCTACACAGCCAGACTCTGTCTACAAAACTGACAGTGAAACTGGTAGCAGAGTGTTGGCTTTCAGCGTACCATCTTTGGAGCAAGGTTTGGAGAAGCCTGTGGGACCACACCCTGCACGGATGAGGCCCTCTTTACTTTTCCTTACTTGACTCTTTTTTTTAATTTATTTATTTATTATGTATACAATATGCATGTATGTCTGCAGGCCAGAAGAGGGCACCAGACCTCATTACAGGTGGTTGTGAGCCACCATGTGGTTGCTGGGAATTGAACTCAGGACCTTTGGAAGAGCAGGCAATGCTCTTAACCGCTGAGCCATCTCTCCAGTCCTACTTGACTCTTTAAAAACAACAACAATAACAAAAAAAAACCCATCTTTTCTGATTTTACATGCCAATCCCAGTTTCCACTACCTTCCCTCCCTCCCTCCACTTCCCCTCCCCATCCTCTATCCCCCTCCCTCCTCCTCCCCTCCCCCACCCCATCCTCTATCCAACTTGAGTCCTAAACAGAGGGGAATAACATGACCCCAGGAGAAAAGACTAAGTTGGTCCTTTTGGCTTAGTTGGTGAGAGTCACCCACTCCATTCCACCTCGGCCCTTGGGGTGTCCGGGGTGCCTCACACAGGTCCTCTTTTCCTTCCCAAAGGTGGAAAAACTTGTGAAGTGTTTGGATCCCAATGACCTGGGCAGAATCAACTTCAAGGACTTTTGCCGAGGAGTGTTCGCCATGAAAGGTGAGGTCCTCTTTGGGGGTCCCATCTGCCTAGGAGGCCAGCACACAGGGGTCCCAGAGCCTTGGGTGGGTCCCAGAAACGGGCTCTGTTTAAGGTCTTGGGCATGTGTTGTGCTTGGAGCTATGGCTCTCTCTGAGCCTCTGCCTCAGGGCCCCACCACCAGGGCAGGATGGCCTTTCTGTCCCCACTGGAAAATGGCTCTTCTCAGCTCCTCTTTTCACCTCTCTGCTGCTAGGACTGTGCTCCACGGGAGTTTCCCTAGACTTCCCACTTTAGCTCCAGGGTGGGGGTAGGAGGGTAAGGGAGGTTAAGGGATTGGGGTTTGCTCAGTCAGTGGTGGAGCACTTGCCTAACCAGTGCAAAGCTCTGGGCTCCATTGCCAACAATGGGAAGGGAAAAAATAGTCAAATGAATCCAGTTCTGGCAACAGCTGGATGGAGTGGCTGCCATGTCTCTTTTCTCTTAGAGGTCCCTTATTTATTAACTGCCCTTTCTTCTTTTAGCCCTTCCTAATCCTTCCTTCCTTCCCCCATTTCTTTTCTTTTTTTTTTTTTCAAAATTCCAAGGTCAATTTTGACAAAGTCCTAGAAATCAGAATTTTGGTACTCAACCTCCCATCACCACCCCCTCCAGCCCCTGAGCAGCCAGGATGCCTTCTGGGGCTCCCCTGGCCCCAGGAGAACATGCAGCTACTTCCAGAGGCATCCTGACAGCAGTGAAGGAGGCCAGGCCCTCCCTTCTGGGCTGAGGTCTGGGAGAGCGCATCTCTGCAGCATCCTCAGGGTTCCTGGAAGTAGGGAAGAGCAAGAATTCCGAAGCAGAAGTGAGAGGGAAGCAGAAGTTCACTGGGGGAACTGAGGCAGCACAGAAACCCCCTCTAAGATTTTCTGCAGGGATGTGTTTGATTCTGTGGGCCAGCTCAGACCACTCCTGCCCTGTGCCTGTGCTGAGTCCCTGGTCCAGTATAACCAGCAGAGAGGCCGCTTGTGTAGCTGGGTCAGGAGAGTGTAAGAGCCTGCTGACCTCCTCAGAGTGGCCCTATCTAGGGTTTGGGGAGCTGGTAGGGAACATGCAAGGAGCCCCTGTACTTCCTAGCCTGTGTTCCCTGCACTCAGCCTGCTTCTGCATTTGTGAATGCACCTCTCTGTGTCCTCACTGGGATTAGTCCTATGGGAGTTCTCATGCCTTTTGGACACCTTATACAGTGCCCTAAACCAGCCCCAGACAGCTGGGCATCTCGTTCCTGCCACTGTGCTGGAGACATGGCCATTAGTCAGAAAGAAGGACAGCCATGTGGGCTGAGGCTCATACCACTCACTGTCTGTCTGTCTGTCCACAGGGTGCGAGGAACTGCTGAAGGATGTGCTGTCAGTGGAGAGCGCGGGGACCCTGCCGTGTTCCCCTGAGATCCCAGACTGTGTAGAGCAGGTAAGGGCTGTGGTCCTTCTTGCTATTGGCACCTGGGCTTGGCTTTGCAGGATCTAGAAGGGCTGGGACTTCCTCTGATGGCCTGTGGCAGCAAAGTCAAGAAGGCACCTTCGGGAGATGGTGGTACACGCCTCTAATCCTAGCCCTCTGGAGATGGAAGCAGGGAGATTGCCACAGGTTTGAGGCCAGCCTGGGCCACATAGCAATCCCTTAGGAAGGCATGGTGGGATAGGAACCAAGGTCACTTCCTCCACCTTATTGGTGGTGCTGAGGAGAAACTGAGTCCCTAGAGAGAACCATGGACTTAAGGTCAGATGGGCAGGGTGGGAAGTTTTTTTCCTTTTCTCTTGATCCACTGCGTCTGTGCATGCGTGCGTGCGTGCGTGCGTGCGTGTGTGTGTGTATGTGTGTGTGTGTACAAGTGCGCGTGCACAAATTACAAAATAAATTTGTAATTAAAAATTTAAATTTTTAAAATTAGTTTTCATAACCCAGTCTCTAGTCCCTTCTTCCACCTAGAGGTGGGGAGTTGGAGGGGCTGAAAGTCCCAAGGGCGGTCTTTCTGTGACCAGCCCAGCCTGCGGCATCTAGAGGTACTGCCTTAAGTCACCTCACTGGCCTAAGCTCAGGTGTGGACAACAGGGAGTGGTTAAACACAATAGCACTCCTATAAGGAGTAGTGAGGGCTCCAGAAGCGCTGGGCCTCCTTGCTTTCTGCTGCTGTGATAAACACCGTGATGGAAAAGCAAGTTAGGGAGATCACGCTCCATCACAGGGACACGCCGAGGAGTTGCTCAAGTAGGAACCGAGGCTGTGGAGGGACCCGGTTTACTGGTGTGCTATCTACTTCTCTTAAGCTAGCTTCCTCATAAAACTTGGGACCACCTACCCTGAACTGGACCCTCCTCCATCAATGAGGGCTCGATAAAATGCCTCACAGACGTGCCCATAGTTCAGTCTGATGGAGGCAGATCTTCAGTTGAAGGTGGCCCTTTCTTCTCAGGTGTGTCCAGATGACAACCAAGAACAGCCATCACATTGACCAAATACCATGACTTTCTTCTAATTTTCTTTTGTATTTTCATATATCCTTGTTTATAGTTGACCTTCATCCTCCTCTCCACACTCTACTTCCCCATGCCCACATAAACTTTCTGTGTAGCACGAAAAAAAAACCCAGAGACAGATACTGGGGTTCAATCTGCAGATCAGTAAAACAAAGCAGCCAACCACTAGACAGACCTTTTACCTCCACCAATGCTCAGACCAAAGGGACGATCCTCAGACTACACACTCCACTGAGTTCCTGTCCTTCCCCTTTATTCTCCTCTCTCCACCCAGCGGCCTCCTGTCTCCGCCTCTCTGCTGGGATTAAAGGTGTGATCCCAAGTGCTGGGGTCACCTCTCTTTTAGACAGATTCAATCTTGTGTAGCCCAGGGTGACCTTGAACTCACAGAGGTGTCTCTTGAGTCCTGAGATTAAAGGTGTGTGCCACCACTCCCTGGCCTGATTGACTGACTAGTGTGGCTGCTTTGCCCTCTGATCTTCAGGCAAGCCTTACTTATTAAAACACAAATAATATACCTCTGTACTTCTGTCTCTAGGGCCCCCCTTTTTACTTTCACATTGCCTATGTTCTGTTACTCTCCCTGCCCCTTTCCCTTAAAGCCTCTATTGCCCCCTCTTGTGGGCCCCTTTCTAGTCTCCTGGCTTCTGTACACACTTACTCCCACATAAACACACAAATATATACATACATACACACACATATATATGTATATATTACATTCTCTTTCAATTCATTCTGCTGTTATTACCAAATGATGTGTTTATAAAACATTGAACTATTTTTGCAAACACAGCTTTGTATTGCAGAGACAGTTTAAAATGCACTATCTACGGTCTCTAGGGAGCCTTCTGGCTAGAGGAGGACTATTTTTGCTTCTCACCCAAGTCAGCTCCAAAACCTCTCTGGCTTTGCGTTAGTATTTCATCCAGAGGCTGCTTCCCCCTGGAAAATGAAAGAAGCCTAGGACCACATCAGCTGATGACCAGGTTCACTGGGCACTTCTGGGTAGTGGAGTCCAAGTGAGCTTCTGTGGGGCAGGACTTGGGGAGGGGACCAATAAGGGGTCCCATAATGCTGAGGGTGACCAAGCAGTCTATTGGAGAAGGCCAAGGCCCTGTCAAGAGACAAATTGGCCTTGTGGTTGCACATGCCTTTAATCCCAGCACTCAGGAGGCTGAAGTAGGCAGATCTCTGTGAGTTGGAGGCCAGCCTGGTCTACAAGAGCTAGTTCTAGGACAGCTAGGGCTACATAGAAAAACCCTGTCTCAAAAAACCAAGTTAAAAAAACAAACAAACTGAATAATCTAACGATCGTGATGATCAGGACTGGGGTGTAGCCTGGTGGCAATTGTTTACCTAGATTATCATGATTGATCCTGTCAGCCTGACCAGAAGCACCTAGATTAGAAAGGGCCATCTCAGGCTGTGTGGGGGAAGGTGTTTCCAGAGAGAGTTAGCTAAAAGGAGATCTTTCTGTATATATGGCAACATCCCGTCGGCTGGAATAAAAGGACGAGAAAGGGGAAAGCCGATAGACAGGTTTCCCATGTGCGCACACACACACAGACACACATGCCTCCCCCCCACACCTCCTCCCCCCATCTTTCTCCCTCACATGCACCTTTCTCCCCTCCACATACTTTCCCCTCCAATATGCACACCTCCTCCCCACACCTTTCTCCCCCACCCACTTTCCCCTCCGATACAGGCACTTTTCCTCACCCCCCCAGACCTCCCCTCACACCTTTCTCTTCCAAACACACACACCTCCTCCACCCCTCCCCATCACTTCCTCCCCATCCCTGAAGGCTCCTTGGCCACCCTGAGGTTTGCAGCCTCTGCCACATATTCCTGTTACCATGTTGCTCTGTCTTACCTCAGGCTCCAAGCAATGAATCCCAGTGAGACTCTGAAACCATGAGCCAAAATGAATCAGTCCTTCCTTCCGTCCGTCCTTCCTTCCTGCCTGCCTTCCTTGTTTTCCTCAGGCCTCTGTCACCAAGTCTGATACGTAGGCCTAGCGCAGGAAAAGAACAGTGGGTTTTGTAAGGTGGGAACCATTATGGGTCTGGGGTCATTCAGAGATCCACCTGTCTAACCATGAATAAAATCTAATAAATAAGAGGCTTTACTAAATACTGGCCAGGACCATGGATACTGGCCAGGTCCATACCTGACACTCATGCTCAGAGTATGGCCCTGAATTCATTCATTAGTCAGGGGCTTATAAAAGCAAAACTTCATCTAATCATGGGAAAGTATGCATCCTGACATACTTCCTGCCTATGTACCTCCCTCCTATGTGTGATCAAGCGCACATCTGTTGTTGGGGCAACCAAGCGTACTAATAGAAGTGAAAGCATGTGGCTTATTATGAGCAGCCCAAGCATTCCAGGAAGTTATCTGTCCCTGGGTAAATAGGGCTTACACATTAGAGGCATTTTCGTTTTATAGACCTCTTAAGTGCAGTAATTAGAACTTAAAACATAGCTTAGCCATCACAGGAACAAGGAAACTGAATAATAGGGACACAAAGCTGATTGGCCCCCATCAAGCTGCTTTTTTTTTTTTTTTAACGGTTAAGGGAGCAAAGGACTTCCTTATCGCACCAGCTAAAATTCTCCTGGTTTCTGGGAAGGCCACATGACAGCTTAGTTTCCGTCTTGGTGGCGTGAACATCGTCATGAAGCAGGCTCTTTTGGTCTGGTCTGCTTCGTGCATAGACCTGGCCACACCAGTGAATTTTACTTAACAGTTTGAGGGTGACAGAGACTAAAGTCACAGCCTGTGTGGGGCCAGGGTAGGAGTCAGGTGTCCAGACTATGCTCAACATTAGACCTCTTAGAGGTGGGCCAGGATAACTGGGGCTTGTGAGCAAGGACTCCAGATCTGCCTTACTGGGCCCAGTGCATGGGGGTGGGTGTATTCGGGGCCAGCGGAACCAGATCTGGGACAGAGAACCCCCAACATGGGGCAGACACTAAGTGACCCAGGTGTCTTTTAGGGTACAGCCTTTGTGGAGGATGCAGAGTGAGTAGGTTATAGCCTGTACTATCATTTAAAATGGGGTCCATACCTGACTTTGGCCATTGGCCAGCTATACAACCTCAGCAAGTTCCCTGCAACATCTCAGAACCTCAGTTTCCTTGGCTAGAAAGCAAGACTTGCTCAAGCAGTCTAGGTCTGATTAATGAGAACACAAAGCACTGATCCTCAACCCCTACCCTTACCCCTACCCTGTAAGCCTCTTCATCCATTTTACTTTTGGGTTCCAATGTTTCAAAAGCCCTTGCTGAGACATTGGAAAACAGAGAAGCCCTGAGGCCAGGGTTACCTCAGAGGTACTCGGGAGCAGAGACATGCCCCCACGGCTCCCACTGTTTTTGTGACAGACATACACTCTCGAGCACTGCCAGAAAAGATGGTGCATTCAGTGAAGAGGAGAAATACCTCCAAGAATTATTTTTTTTGTAAAGTGATATATTTTTGTTTTGTTATTGTTTTCCAAAGATCAGAGGTTCCAGGGAGGCAAAAAGATGGAGGTCACTCATCATGGCAACCCTGACTCTTTCCCATATAATGTGAATGTGTTTGTGGCTTTGGGGTTTAAGCCTCTTCCAGGCAAACCTCTTTCTGTCGTCCACACAGCTCTGGGCCCAACAAGTGGCCCAACTGGCCAGAGCACCCAGCTGAGGTGGTGGACATGGCAGGTGACCTGGTTTATTTGCCTTAGTCAGACAGCTTGATGGACCTGGGCCAGCTCCTTCCTGTGGGCTCCTGAGTATCACCAAATCAGCCAGGCAGAGTGAGTCCTCAGAGTGCACTGGAATTCGGGCTCCTGGAACAGATAGGGCAGAACAATAGCTCTTCAGAGGCAGGATCTTCAAAGGGAGCCCGCTAGAGGCGGATCCTCATGCTTTGGGCCAGGCACCCCACACCTTGCTGCGCTCCAGCTGTCCCCTAGGGGTCAGCCTGAGACCAAAACCAAGAAGCCAGGCAGCTTCTGGTTCCTCTGAGTTTCTGGTGTGTCTGTGGGGAACGCAGATCTGAGCAGTGTGGCCTGGGGAGGTAAAGGATGGTGCATGGCTGGATGTCAGGACTGGGGCCGAGCCCCCTGGGTGGAGGGAGGTGAACCCTTCAGGGTGTGGGCATTGCTTCCAGTCTCATGGCTTGGTGGGAGTCACCTTGAGTCAGTAGAATGTTTTCCTGTTGGCTGTAGGGTGGACCTCTGTCATCTGCCCTTCTTCCAGGTCCTATGGAGCCCCTGATGCTGGGCACCACCCTGGTTCTTTGACCTGGGAGAATCCATTCTGGATGTTTCTGTAAGCATTCCTGTGCAGTACTGGAGTCTGACTGCAGCGGATGCCTGTGTCCTCAGAGCCTGTCACACCTGTCAGGGAGAGCATCACTGAGTGCTACCAAACACCTGTTGAGTGTGTTTCTCAATTCAGGAAATGTTGTTTTGGTGAGAGGATGCCCAGGTGTCCAGGGATGGTGTCTCCAGGACAAGTCCCTCCCGAGCCCAGTCTGCTCTAAAGGTCTGTCTGTGTAGTCCGCAGTCCATATGGTGAGGAGAACTGGGGAGATATAGGCCCATGGGTATCAAAACAAGGGGATGCTGGTCAGGGGCTGTAGTCACCCCTTGGCAGGCAGTTAAGCAAAAACTAACTCAGAACTGAGATTCTGGGTGTTTGGTCATATGCGTCTACATAGGCAGATTAATAGGGAACCCATTAAACCAAAAGGGCGCAGGCCACCTGCTCCTCCTGTGCCAATGTCAGAATCTAGTGTTACCATTCTCCTAAGCCCAGGCCAGAAGGTCACCCATGGTGTCCTCACATGCTGCAGCCTCCAGTGCCCTGCTCCCCACGACCCCTCTTCTGTCACAGCCACCACCTACCCAGCCACCTGCTAGCTCCCTGCTGTTCTCTTTCCAGAACCACAGGCCACAGTCACAGTGTGTGGCCCTTGTAACAAGGGACCTCAGGTCCTACCTGCTTCTCACTGTAGTGTATCCCCCCGCAAAACTGGTGGTGCCGACCTTCTCTTTAATTTTGTTGTGTGAACATGTGTGTGCACGGTGGAGGTCAAAGGAGGACATACAGTGCCCGCTTCTGTCACTGCTGTTCCTTTGAGGCACAGTCACTCCCTGAATCGGGAGCCCAAGTTTCCTTGTCTCTGTTCCCCTCACTGCTGGGCTCACAGGTGTGGGTGGCATTATGCCCAGTTTGTTACATGGGTGCTGGGCTCACAGGTGTGGGTGGGATTATGTCTGTTTATTACATGGGTGCTGGGCTCACAGGTGTGGGTGGGATTATGTCTGTTTATTACATGGGTGCTGGGGTCACGTGTAGGTGGGATTATGTCTGTTTATTACATGGGTGCTGGGGTCACGTGTGGCTGGGATTATGCCCATTTGTTACATGGTTAGTGGGGTCTGAGAGCTGAACTTCAGACTTCCTGGGAAGGCTGTGTTCTATCTCATCTCCAGGCCTTTGTGAGGTTTGCATTTCTTCTGGACCATCTGTTCTGCCCCCTGACTGTCACAGGCTGCCTGGTATTTGTGTTTTAAAACTTCCTCAGGCACCCTGTTTTCCCAGCACCCTCTGCTCCAGCCTGAGGATCTTCACTGGGCTTTTTGGGGGCCTGGGCGGGTGGCAGTCACTGCCTCAATCTTACTCTGCAAACGGTTCCATGTGTGCTGTGGGGTTACAATGATGCCAGAGTGCTAATAATGATATCAAGGCCCTATCAAGAGCCTCTCCTTCACAGCAGGGCAGTACCTGTCTGTGTCCGAGAGTGTTTATCTAAGCATCTAGAAGATTAGATATCTAGAAATGGAATCAGAGCAAAGAATGTGCAGATTTTCATTTTTTTTGTTCTTGCTCTGATATTTTTTTTAAATTTTTTTATTAATTAAATTTTTTTTATTTCTCTCTGCTCCCCTCCCTGCCTCTCCCCTCTCTCCCTCAACCCTCCCCCAAGGTCCCCATGCTCCCAAATTATTCAGGAGATCTTGTCTTTTTATACTTTCTACTTCCCATGTAGATTATATCTATGTAGGTCTTTCTTAGTGTCCGTATTGTTGTCTAAATCTCTGGGATTGTGGTTTGTAAGATGGTTTTCTTTGCCTTATGTTTAAAAACCACCTATGAGTGAGTACATGTGATAATTGTCCGTCTGGGTTACCTCACTCAAAATAATGCTTTCTAGTTCCATCCATTTTCCTGCAAAATTTAGGCTGTCGTTATTTTTTTCTGCTATGTAGTACTCCATTGTGTAAATGTACCACATTTTTTTTATCCATTCTTCAATCGAGGGGCATTTAGGTTGTTTCCAGTTTCTGGCTATGACGAATAAAGCTGCTATGAACATAGTTGAGCACATGTCCTTGTGGCACGATTGAGCATCTTTTGGGTATATACCCAAAAGTGGTATTACTGGGTCTTGAGGAAAGTTGTTTCCTAATTTTCTGAGAAATCGCCACACTGACATCCAAAGGGGTTGTACCAGCTTGCATTCCCACCAGCAATGCAGAAGTGTTCCCTTTTCTCCATAGCCTCTCCAGCATAAGTTGTCATCAGTGTTTTTGATCTTGGCCATTCTTACAGGTGTTAGATAGAATTTCAGAGTTGTTTTGATTTGCATTTCTCTGATGATTAAGGATGTTGAACATTTCCTTGAGTGTCTTTCAGCCATTTTAGATTCCTCTGTTGAGAGTTCTCTGTTTAGGTCTGTACTCCATTTTTTTATTGGATTATGTGTTCTTTTGTTGTCTAATTTCTTGAGTTCCTTGTAAATTTTGGGAGATCAGACCTCTGTCTGATGTGGGATTAGTGAAGATCTTTTCCCATTCTGTAGGCTGGCGTTGTATCTTGTTGACCGTGTCCTTTGCTTTGCAGAAGCTTTTCAGTTTCAGAAGGTCCCATTTATTAATTGTTTCTCTCAGTGTCTGTGCTGCTGGGGTTCTATTTAGGAAGTGGTTCCCTGTGCCAATGCGTTCA